>JABYQE010000103.1:0-93946 GCA_022376435.1 Amylocystis lapponica
CCGGCTGAGTCCAATGAACCAACAGGCCAGATGGGTTCGCAGGTTTGGCCTTCTTGGCACTGGGAAATGTGTGAAGGACCAGTTGCGGTGAGTACAAGCATCGGGAATAATGAGAATAAGGAACCTACGCCTTTGTGTTTGCAGATTCCGATGTGTTGGACGACTTGCGCTTGCCGCCAGCCGACACAACAGGCTCGTTCTCCGTATTTGCGAGATCCTTGCAGTAAGTGTCGACATCTACATGTTTTGCCTTGCGCTGAGGAGGTTTATTCGTAGACGTGGACTTGGTAGGCGTCTTGGAGGCTGCCGTAGGCGTCTTCGGCGTGGGAGCCTTGGAAGTGCACCCCTTGCGTGCCACGTTTGCGTGGCTGCCCTCTTCACCATCTGCGGCGGGCGTGTCTATGATAGTAGCACGCCCGAGCGAATGGCTATTGGGCTGGGCTTGCGATGGTGTAGCCCCGAATGCTAGAGGTGAAGGTAAGCTGAAGATCTGGTCAACAGTAGCATTGACAATCCTGACCGGCGGCCTCTACGTCTTCCGCTGCCAGGTCCATCTCCAGCCTAGCAACACGCCGGAGGCGAGCGGCCTTCTCCTGGGCTACCACCTGCATCGTTTCAGCCTGGATGCGACGCACCTCAGCCATTTGGCCTGCGTTGCGACGAGGCTGCTGGGCGGCAAGAAGTATATGCCCCGGATGTTTGTTGGCGTTCGACACTCGGGTATATACCATGGCTGACAGCAAATTTTTCAGGAGGGTGTAAAAAGGAAGGGGGACAAAGGAAAGGATTGTTTTTGCGGGTATGTGGTTTCAAAAAGAGGGGGAAAGTTGAACTGATGGGGCGACACAGATTGGAGCGGTATTTATCATGCCAAGTGGAGTTGGCTATCGGACTGGTACGGGGACATGAACTCCCGTCGCCATCCAATCAATGTAAGATTCTTATCTGCCTCGCATGGTCGCCATTCTGACAAACTTAGATGGTCTCGCCGCATCAGCCTAACCCCCCCTCCCCCCAAAGTCAACATGAGCCGTGTCCCGCTACGCCATGAACACAACCCACACCGTCTTCAATGTCCACACTGCCCCCGGATATGCAGGAACCTCTCTGGCCTTACCCAACATCTCCATGCAGTCCATCCTCAGCGTGGTCACGTTCATCTCCCAGATGACCACGCAGTGCCTGAGCAAGATGGCGAAGACCCTAAGATTATTTGCGAACAACACCCGCTACTCACCGGTATGTTTTATTATTTTGCCTCGCATGAGCTAATTGGACTTGTGGGCGGCTTCATTGCTTCCATACGGCGCGAAGCCCCCTTTCGCCAATTCGGCCGACATGTATGCTGCCCTCGATGCCATCCAGCAAGGCGACACACCTTGGCAGTCGTTTTCGGCAAAGTACACTGGTCCTATACCCACAGACTCGGACCCTCCTCCGTGGATGACTGCAGAGCACCAGATATGGTGTCGCGACATCCTGACCGTGATTCGACAAATACTCGCCAACCCTGAATTCGATGGTGAGTTCAATTACTCGGCATATCGCGAGTACGTCAACGATGAGCGGCGCTATTCCAACGTGATGTCTGGAAATTGGGCATGGAAGCAGTCCGTGCGTAGTTATCTCACCAAACACATTCCCGTTGCTTACTGTTGCTCCAGGATATCATTGCGGAAGATCCCAGCACTCATGGCTCTATGTTCGTGCCGTTGATACTGGGTAGTGATAAGACAACAGTGTCTGTCGCAACGGGGCACAACGAGTACTACCCGCTCTATCTCTCCATTGGGAACGTTTTCAACAACGTCCGGCGCGCGCATAAGAACGCGCTCGTTGTTGTTGGATTTCTGGCCATTCCGAAAAGTAAGTCCTCATACGTGCCCGCCACCTCCAAGGCTCGGTTAACCTGGGCTGGTGCAGGCGAGAGGAAACACACCAATAGTGCCCAGTTCCGCAAGTTTCGGCGCCAGCTCTTCCCTCAAGCTCACTTACGTTTCTGCTGTAGGATTGCTGCCATACCCGCTTTCGCTGGCCTGCGACGGTTTCCCGAGGGCCGTGATTTCAAACAATGGACCGGTGACGACTCCAAGGCTCTTATGAAGGTATAGTGGCCATGCTCATGAACATGCAACCGATCAGTAATTGATTAGTGTTTAGGTTTACCTCCCTGCGATAGCAGGTCTACTGCCCCGTGACATGATCCGCACATTTTCCGTGTTTATGGAGTTCTGCTATCTCGTTCGGCGGTCTTTCATTACGGAGCAAACTTTGCATGAGATTTCGGGAGCCTTAGATCGTTTTTGGCACTACCACAAGGTCTTTGAGATCACTGGGGTCCGCGCAGAAGGATTCTCATTGCCACGGCAACACTCCCTCGACCACTATGTGCAACACATCTGCAATTTCGGAGTCCCCAACGGCCTTTGTTCGTCAATTACGGAATCAAAACACATCAAGGCTGTGAAGGAACCGTGGCGCCGATCGAATCGATTTGAGGCCCTCGGCCAAATGCTCATCACCAACCAACGGCTTGACAAGCTTGCGGCTGCCCGTGTAGACTTTGCATCCCGTGGCTTGCTGCAAGGCACGGTCCTTTCCGATGCTTTACAGCACATTGAACTTGAAGCTGGTGAGTCCCCGCCCGAAATGGATCTTGCATCGGAAACCTCATTGCATTGCTTCTCAAAGGTGACAACGGTGACAATCCAGATGATGTTGACACCGCCGACGCGTCTAGCGACTGGGAGTCGGGAAGTGACGACAAATTTGATCTTGAGGATGATCCTGAGCCTGCACGCGCGCGAAACCAGCATGTTGGTGATGTCGACGGGATTCCCATTGACGATCGTGATATTCTTGCGCATGTTGAGCTCGCACGACATCGAGGTATGTCTGCTGTGATGCACCTCACTCAAAGCCTTACTCTATACGCACAGCTTTCCGCTATCCCTGGACTTTTGAGGGACTAGCAGCATACCTCAATCTGCCGTCTTTCGAAGAAATGGCATTACGGTTCGTATATGAACAAACCCATCGAGATGACCCTGACACACTGGATGCCGAAGAGGTTCCCTTAGTCGACTGCCCCTCCTTGACAGGTCGCGTCTCCGTTTTCCACTCTGCCTCCACCACATTCTATGCCCCAAGCGACATCTCTGGAATTGCGGGGATGCGACGCGAGCGCATCCGTGCGACTCCCTCGTGGCGTTCGGGACCTGGGCGCTATGACTGCGTCTTTGTGAATAACAATGAAGCTGACGGCTTCCGTGGCCTGCTCGTCGCTCGCGTGCGCATGTTCTTTTCCTTCTCTGATGACAACATACTCTATCCATGCGCGCTTGTAGAATGGTTCTCGCCTGTGGGAAACGAACCAGACACAGACACGGGCATGTGGATAGTAGAGCCGGATTTTGATCCTAACGGCCGGAGGTCACTTGGTATTATTCACCTCGATGCTATCGTGCGCGCCGCCCATTTGATTGGTGTGTCTGGAGAGACACAGCTGCCCATTGGATTCAAACATACAGACCCGCTTGACGTGTTTGCAGCGTTCTACGTCAACAAGTATGCTGACCATCATTCTCACGAGATAGCATTCTAGTCCTCTTGCCAACATGGTCCCCTCTCGTGTGTCGCCATCCCTGCATCCTCCCCACACAGCTCCATCGGCATATCTCCTTCCTCAGTGCCGATGCCTCCACGCTCGCATTCTCACACCACAGGGCGATCCTGATGGCGCACATGAAGACCGTGCGCGCAATTGCGTGGTCACCCTCGGGCACGACGCTCGTGGCTGCATCGTTCGACGCGAAGCATCGGGGTCTGGGAGCAGGAGGCAAATGGTGAAGGTAGAGGCGACATGACAGACGAGGGCGCGGCATGGCCGTATGGGCGAACACGAGCTTGTTGGAGGGGCACGAGACAGAGCTCAGAGGATACCACGGTCGAGGGGCACAAGCACAGCCGCGGCGTGTATCGCGTGAGCTGGCGTAGAGGTGCGCTCGGGCGACTGGCTGCGCATCGGTCGCCAACTCATTCCTCGCTGTTCGGTTCATGCATAGGCAGTCGATAATTATCAGCGCGGCGGGCGCGTTGCGTGGGGGGAGCCGTGGCGCGAGCGGTAGGAGATGGCGTGTGGTTGTTGCAAGCGGGAGCATCGACCTCAAGTTGACCTGGTTTGAAGCGCATTAAATAGCCTATAGGACTTAGGCTAGGACGATCATGGAGAGGCCTTGGTGAAGTCTAGCGGGGTTTGAATTGGCCGACGGCACCACCCAGCAAAACGCGGCAGAGATCCGGCAGAGGTGGCAACAGATCGGGATCTGCGTATATGCGTCCTACTGTACTCACCAAGGACGATCGTCTTGTGTTATGCGCGTCGCATTAATGAATATCTTGCCTCTTGCTTTCCCCCTTCATGCGCGCGCCGTACGGCGGTACCTGTAAACTCCCCCGCGTGGCTGGATGCGCTCTTGCACGAGAAGGGGGGCACACATGACGCGGAAGGGATTGAAAAGGTTTTGATTTCGAGCTGCGAGACCCACATGCTTTCGAGTGCGAATACATAAGTTCTATAATATCCATGGGCCGAGTACCCGGGGCACTACCGGAGCGCATGAAACGTGCTACTGAGTGGTAGACAGTGGGATGGGTGGTGTAGCAATCCGCGAAGAGGGACGCAAAGAACTCCCCTAGTGTTGCGAAGCCCACGTTACGCATCCAGCGCAGCATGACGAGCAAACGGTCTTCAATTGTCAAGTGGTTGTGCCACCCAGACTCCTGAGATGCGAGGTCCGAGTCATGGATGTCGAGACCTTTGAAGACACCGTCCAATAATCGAACACCGACCGTAGGAACAGAGAGGGGCGGTGCAGTAGTGTGCCCACGACCATCGTGAGGATTGGGTAGTGCCAAGTAGTATACAGGAGGAAACATGGATCCAGATGGAGGAATGGGGTGATGAGGCACAGGGAAATGGCGGGGATAGTAGTCGTATGGCGGGGCAAATGCATTTGGAGAGTATACTGTGTGTGGCCCGGGATGTGGAGGTATGGGGGCAAGGTAGAATTGGTGAGGGTCTGCATCAGAAGAAGGCTCTCCGTGGGCTGTTTGCAAGACAGCCGGGTCCTCCTCCTCGCCTGCAGCGGTGTATGTACCGCGAGGAGGAGAGTTGGTCGGCAAAGGCTCTCCGCGGGCTCTCTGCAAGACAGCTAGGTCCTCCTCGTCCGTACTGCAAGAATTCGTGTCAGAAGAGACCTCCCAACGAGCCGTCTGCAAGATAACCCGGTCCTCCTCCTCGTCCGTAGCGGCGCGCGTACTACAGCTTGCTTGAATGTGAGTTGTCGACGGCGGAACAGCGACAGTCTCGGGTGTGTTCTGAGCAATTGTGCCCTGAGTTTCAGAGGTAGAGAGGAGACTCATGATGTACAGCAGTTCAGACAATATGAGCAGGAAGCTGAAGGCGCGTACAGTACAAGGGCAAGAGTCGATCGAAAGACTCGCGCATCGTCGTGCCGTTCGGCACGTTCAAAGTCCGCTGGACTTCACCAAGCCCTCTCCATGATCGTCTCAGCCTCTATAAGAAGGAACGACTGTCTTCCTTCTCTAGAGGCTGAACTTGAGCCTATATAGGACTTACTATCCTGAGCTGCCGGGCATTCATTTGTCTGTACAGTCCCTGAGTTGGCTCTGAGTGGCCTGGATTATCTGAGTAGCCTGACATGACAATCCGCACAGCGAGCACTCAGGGAAGTCAGACATATCAGACCGATTTCAGACGTTCAGGTGTGATCAGATCGATTCCAGGCCGAGACGTTTTGCTGATGCACACTATTTGTACCAGCACTCGTTCAGCATTTCGGCGTCCATCACAACGATCCGACGAACACGTCACTATCTCGCTCACATACTCAGGTACCGCAGGAAAGGTGAGAACGAATACATCTCGGTCTGAACATCGAATAGGATTCATCGTGGCACGCTGGGTGTATGGTTGGAAATGCCACTTGGGAGTAGCACTGAGACCGACAATTTGCTGCCTATTGTGGAATATATTCTTCTCAGGTGTCAGAGAGACTGTCATCACAATCCTTGCACTCTCTGACTCGACGCATTCGACGCGACTTACTGATCAAGCGTGCAGCCGTATCGGTCACATCAAAGCAACACCTCCTTTGTCCTCCGGTAATTTGAACTGCGCACGCGCTTGTCCGAAGTGTGACTGATTTCCTTTCCTAGACATCCTGGCCACGAAATGATACAGCTTGGTGGCCACCCGCCTTACTTAAGGCACCCGCGACGCGGGCCACAGAAACGCAAGTCCTCTTTCTCACACCTCCATTATGCCGTCTACGCCCCCTCCTAATCCTGATGCTATTCCGCTTCCAGCGACGCCTGAGAATGGCTACAGGAATCTCGCCCCTCAAGCCACACCTCTCGCGAAGAAAGAGAACTCACAACGGGACGGCCTGGAGAATAAGGACGCGAAGAACCGAAACCTCCGATATGTCCAGGAAGCAAGAAAGTTCATGTTGGGTCCCATGCCTGTCCGCGACTTCATGGACGAATTCCTTTGTGAAACGGATCTGACGGACATGCCGTCGTCTGTCAATGCATTCGAGGATGTTCCAGCAGATCCTCCTCTTGAAAAGGATATTTACGAGCCTCTTGTGAGTGGACATCTGATGATTCTCTACGAAATTATTCACAATGTTGTGTAGATAAGGGCGATCAATGGCGGCAACAAGGACAAGAACAACGACAACGACAACGACGATGGCGACGTCGGCAACGATGACGACGACAGCAAAGATAAAACATATGGTGAAAGCAGCGCACAGCAGAACAGGAAGAAGAAGGCGACAGCGACGACGAAGAGACCGACGGCAACGATGAAGAAATCGACGGCGACGAAGAAGGAAAAGGAGAAAGCGGCCGAGGAATCGGTGACTCGGAGGCCGTCTCGGTGCCCCGGGTTCGTGTTCAAGAACACTTCGACTCGCGGCGAGAACAACGAACTGGGGTCAATGAAGCCCGATGTTTGCTGCTACGACGAAAAGACAGCCCACCTGGCCATTGCCTCCAACAACAAGCCCTGCGCTCATCTGGGTTATGCGGAGCTGTTCATCGAGGTGAAGAGGACTGTCGCACACGACTTCTTCAACGATCCACTAGACGACGCCGACCGCTCCAAGCACCAGTTCATGCTCGACATTTCAAACAAGAAGGACTGCGATCATGCCGCAGAAGCACTAGGACAGAATGTGGCTTACGCGGCAGAGGCGTGCGCCAGGCAGCACCGCACGTTCTACCTCTCGATGTCGTTGGCTGGGACTTCTCTGCGTTTCATACGGTGGGACCGTGCTGGCGCCATTGTTTCGGAATCGTTTGACATCCGCACGCAGCCCGAACTCCTCTGTGAGTTCCTGTGGCGCTTCGCTCATACATCGGCCACAGGGCGAGGCTACGATCCTACGGTGGAGTTTGCAGAAGAAGGCGATGAGGACCGCTTTCTGGAGGCGATCTCTGCACGCGTCAAGATCGAGACTGGCTTCGAGGGCAAGGAACTCGAGGACGCCATAGACGAGCACTACAAGCCTGGTGTAGTGACTGCGATCAACGTAGTTGATGGTTCAGGCGAACACAGTGAACTGTTGCTCGTTTCCCGTCCAGTCGTCTCTCCTCTTTCGGTGGCTGGCCGTGCAACGCGGGGATATTGGGCCGTGACCGCTTCGAACGATATTGTCTTCCTCAAGGATACTTGGCGTTACCTAGCGATCCCGACAGAGGGCGCGAACATCGAAGACATGGAGCAGGCCGGAGTTGTCAACATACCACAGATACTCATACATGGTGACGTCCCCGCGGAACTTCCAGAAAAGGCTCATGTGGATGTGTCGATGCCGGGTACCTCGAAGTCGCGTGGCAAAGCCGTTGCTAAACCACGTCGTAAGTATCTGTGTTGTTCTTTCTTTCGTGTCCTGACGCTTGGCCCCTGAAAAGTTAATCAACACACGCGAACCAAGGAATTTATAGATTGCGACTGGGTATGCCAGGGTGGTCGAAAGATATCATTGTCTGACCACGCGCACTATCGGCTGGTATCAAAGACGGTCGGATATCCGCTGAAGCGGTTTGTCGATGCGAAGGAATTGCTACGGACTACTTTCCATGCTTACCAAGGTCGGTAAATTTTTCAGCCGGTCGGTGGTTGGATGATTGACAGTCTGGGATTAGCTCTGACGTCTGCATATGTTCATAATCGTCGATTGCATCGAGACATCAGCATAGGAAACATCATTCTTGTCCGTGAACGCGCAGGTGTCGATCGTCGGGGTGTTCTTATCGACTGGGAATTTTCGAACATAATGAACAACAATGGCGAGGCTCGCGGTTATGAACGAACGGTATGTACGAGCAGTCTCCTACAAAAAATAGCGTAGCTGATGCATATATTGTCAATAGGGTACATGGAATTTCCTGTCGGCACGCCTTCTCCAGAAGCCTGGTCTTGCGCATCTGATCCAAGACGACATGGAATCCATCCTCTGGGTTGTCCTTTACTGTGGCTTCCTATGGCTGCCTGTCCGGGCATTGGGCGACAGCACGTTGAACGGCACGGTATACGCACTGTTTGAGCACAGCGACTACAACGCCGAGAAGAACGTCTTCATCGGTGGTCATGCTAAACTTCTGAACACTCTAGCCAGAACCCATACTGGCGAGTTCTTGTTCGAATGTCCGCCATTCCAGGAGTTCTGCGAAACCATGATGGACTACCACCATCCCCTTGATAACAACAAGGTGGAGCTGGCCGGGAAGTGGGAGCATCCTCGACATTTCGAAGAGGTCTGGGATACCTTTCTCCGCACGAACGAGGACAATTTCGTCGGGATATCTGCCAAGAAGTCCGACAACAAGGTCGCTAATGCACCTCGACCTGTAGCTGGGCATTATTATAGCGCAACACGGCCTAGTATACAGGACTCCAACAACCGTCTGCTCAATGCTGGGGCTGCGCCACCCGCGCCCCCTCTCCGGGTTTCGAAGAGGAAGGCCGATGAAGCATTGGAGACGGACGCTGCGGTCAAGCGCTCTAGGACGATTGGAGGTTCGGGAGGTGTTCGGGATGGTCAGGTTCAAAAGCGTACAATGGCGAGGCCGCAAGGAGCATTGGGAGTTGCAGGACCGTCTGCTGGAGCAGCTCGCGATGCCGTACGGAACGAGTCGACTGCCGGAGAGTCGTCCAACGGGCAAGGGTCTAACGGAGGCGTCGGGGGGCCCAGACGGTCTGCTAGACTGAGATCGATGCAGTCTGCTCGGGAGAGCAGCCTGACGAAGAAGGTACGGCGACACTGAAAGGAATATTTTCGCAAGTACACATCGTACATGTCACTAGCTCACTAGTCGATCAAGGGTTATCCAAAGTCCTCTTCTCCACTCGACACGCAGACTTGCCGACATACGTGAGGGTAGTAAAACAAGCCTAACGATGGTGTGTTGAAACACAAAGCATATAATAGAGATCTGAGTCTCAGGCCCGATATATAGTAGGTCCCTGTGGCTGCGCTCACTTATAGTACTTATCATCATGTCTGGTCAAAGTTCGCATGCGCACTCTAGTGACCACTACCCGCCCCATGATTATTCCGGCGCCAACAGAGACTATTTTGACGAGAACGCCGCGAAGCTCGACCGGCACTCGGAGCTCGCTCGGATGGCGGCAGCCTGGGTGCGGAAGACGTATCCAGACCTGTTCAACGAAGACGAGACGGTGCTGCTGGACTTCGCCTGCGGGACAGGTGCGTAGCGCTGGCTCGAGGGCATCACGGCAACGCTCAGGCTGCTGGCACAGGGCTCCTCTCCCGCGAGCTATGTCCACACGTCAAGGCGATCGTGGGCGTCGACGTCAGCAGCGCCAGCATCGCGCAGTACAACGTCCGCGCGTCGAACCAGGGGCTACTCCCCGAGGAGATGCACGCCGTCTGCGCCGAGCTCCGGGGGACCGCAGGCGAGCTCGACGGGCGCAGGTTCGATCTCGTGGTGGTGCGTCGCCGTGTATCGCCTTCGTCTCTTGCAATGTCATAGCATGGCATGCCCAGTGCGCCGCTTCGTACCACCACCTCGAGAATGTGGCGGAGACCACGCGCACCCTGGCATTCTTCCTGAAGCCGGGCGGCTCGCTGCTCGTCATCGACATCCTGCAAGACGAGTCCCGCAGCGACCTCTTTCCCGCGCAGTACCATCATATTGTTGCGCATCCCCACGGGTTCGCCGAGGCGGAGATGCGCAGCCTGTTCGAAGGTGCGGATCTGACGCAGTTCGAGTTCGCACCTACGGTGTCTGCCAAGATGGCCGGGAAAGACCTGCAGCTGTTCCTTGCGAGGGGAGTGAAGCCTGCGATTGTCTGATTGCTGTACGACTGTCTCTTGAATGTTGTGCGACATACCTGTTACGATTTACTTCGGTAGAAGCTACCGTCTCGGTGCGTGGGGCAACTTGTGCATCCAAAAGGTGCCACACTCAAACAGGGCCCTCAGGGTCAAGTCACGGACAGAACGGCAGCGCTCGGCCGCAAATAAAATAACGTGCTGTTCCACAGCAGTTATCAATCTATCAAAGACAGTACGACGAGCTAGCTCGCAACCAGGAGTTTAGTAAATAGCGTAGCAGCCAGTAGCTCAGATAACAGTGCGTCGAGCACAGCACGGAACGTTAAGGAGTCATAAACACGCTGCGTGAGCGAGTAAGGGAAGGCGAGTGTCGAGCGTGTACCCCGGGCACAGCGATGTGAGTTTGCGATAAGTATACGTACGATAGCATGGCAGAATGCAGGATCAGCAAAGGGGTAGAATACAGAGAACGTGAGGGAGGTCGTGGAGACGTGAGCGACTGGCGGTGCCGAGTTCGCGACGCTTAGAGCGTCTCGGTGATCGCGACCGAGAGGTCGGAGAAGTAGGTGTTCTGGTCCTTGGGAGAGGCCCATGCGGACGTCGAGCCTGGCGCGCAGCGCGGGAGCGTCAGTGAACAGCCGCACACATGCACGACTCGCGAATCGACCTACCACCAAAGAAGGTCTGGGCCTGGATGCCATAAATACGGCCGTCCGCCGAATCCCGCAGCGTCAACCCGCCAACGTTGACGACGCTCTTGCCGTTCGCAAACAACTCGAGCTCGCCGTTCGCTTGGCCGACGTCGTTCAGGCGCACGCGCTGGCTGACTGTCGTCCACTGGCCGGACGCGAAGGTGAACGAGCCGCGTCCGACGGACGCGCCGTACACGTCGTTGCACGTCGAGAACGGCGGGACGTCGCAGACGTTGGTGTTGCCCGGCTTGCCGGGGGGCAGGTAGGTGTACAGCTCGCCCATGCCGTTCTTACGCCACATAATGCGCGCGGAGAAGCAGCCGTCGTCGCGACGGCCGCCAGAGCAGGAGACGGCCTCCGAGGCGCTGTTTCCTCCATCTAAATGATCATCAGTCACGAATTCGATAATGTTCATATATATGTACGTACAGAGGCCGGGAAGCTTGCCACCCATGTTGAACTCGAAGCCCTCCTCAAAGAACACCTGATACCCAAACGTCGCCTCCTTTGCGGTCGTCAGGTCGATATCGGCCGGGCCAGGCGCGTAGAACGAGAAGCCGCCCTGGGGAGTGTTGCTGAACGTGTACGAGCCCTTCGGGTAGTGCGCCTGCATCGAATACTTGCCGTCCGGAGCGTTTACGTAGTTGTGCGAGAGGGCTTTGATGTCCTTGGTGGGGCGCAGAGTGGCGTCGCTCAGGGACAGAGCGTCGTTTGCCTGGGGAGCAGTCGTCCATGACTTGGTGGAGGAGACTGGGAATAGCTCGCTGAGAATAGCGGAGCTCGACGTGGAGCCATCGGAGGGCGGGCTTGCGCTGCTCGGCTGGGGTACAGCGGCGGAAGAGTGGACGCTCGAGGTGTTGGAGGAAGGTTCGGAGGGTTCGCAGGAATGCGCGCGAGCCTGGATCTTCCTGTTGTGGTGCAGTCCGTGACGGATGTGGTGGTTAGGGATCGCATAGACGGACGCGAGGGGAAGTGCCAGGACGGCGAGGATCACGTAGGGCGAAAACATGGCGATCAGATTGCTCGTGTAGGCTGTGTAGAGGAGTGTGTGCAAAGGAAAGTGAGCCTTGAGACGTCAAAGAGCGATGCAAGAGAATGAGAGACAGCACAAGAAACTGGACCACAAGCCGGAGGGAGCGGGATGAGGACAATCGACGGACGCAAGGACTTTATCGTGGATGATAACCGTGCTAGCCGAAACACAGGCCTTCCGATCACAAATTGAAAAGATCTCATCAGCTTGGCGTCGGCCACCTTGTCCCCGCCACGCCTCGGAACCCGCTTGACCATATCAGAACCATACATTGTCAATTTTCGCGACCCCGAATGCGACGCGCTCGAGGCAGGCGCCCTAAATTTTCTCTTTCAACGAGGTGACTTTCTGCAAACTGGAATCTCGTAGACACGACTCAGGGGAGCTAAACTGCTCCATCCTCTCGGGTATAGATCTGCCGAACAGCCATCAGGTTAGCTCGCGATGTGGCCGGGTGAGGAGGACGGATACCTGTACGGCGTCGTACCTTGGTGAGTACACGTGCATCGTGCAAGTTTGAGAACAAAGGGGTCCAGTAAGGAAAAGCTGTACAACCACAATTGCCATAAACGGACTCGTTGGCGACGGTCACTTCCGAGACAAAGCCATCATGCTCGCTCCTATCGCAATGCGGGTCCGAGGTGAACATGGGTTCTCGAGATGCCTCCAGTAGCAGGCACTTAGCCTCAAGGCCTCATGCCTCATCCTTGCTGGTGCGGTTCTTGGCAATATACTTACGGTAATTTGGCAGTCTAAGAGCGAGTGAGAATAATCCGCCGTAATGGAAAAACAAAGACAAATACGCACATACAATTATCGAAACACTGTGAAAGCTTGCCCTATCCAGCTTGCAAGGGGATTTGCCAAACGCTTGACATACTCTGGGGGGGAGGCATGCTTCGTGCCTGACTAGGCCTGACTTCCTGCAGTGTAAAGTGCCGGGAACGGGGAACACGTGTTGCAGATGAAAAGGGTACCGTACACATAAGCCAACAGGATAGATGAGATAACGCGATACAGAAGCAGCGGGATGATTGCGTCGTAAGGGAATTCAATACACTGCAAGGGGACGAAATAAATAATCGAGAGCAACGAGCGCAAGACCAACTGTATGCCCTGCATGCAAAGTGGCAAGGACACCCGTTACGGAGAGCAAGAAGTGCACATAAAATCAGAGATGTTGGACGTCGTCAGGTCATGAAGGAAACACGGATCCCGAGTAATCGTGGCGACTACAGCAGCTCCGTGATCGCGATCGAGAAATCGTCGAAATACGTGTATTGCGATTGTTGCGACGCCCACGACGCGTCCGAGCCTGATTCCAAAAATCAATAACTCGATAGACACACGGCACACGCCCGACTCACCGCCAAAGAACGTTTGGAACTGCATTCCCCAGATGCGCCCGTCGTCGCTGTCCCGCAGTACGAGCCCGCTGACATTTACGACGCTTACGCCTCCCGCGTACAGCTCCAACTCGCCGTTCTCCGCTCCCGCGTCGTTCAGCCGCACGCGCTGGCTGACCGTGTTCCACTGGCCCGCCGTGAAGTTGAACGAGCCGCGTCCGACAGACGCACCGTAGACGTCGTTGCATGTCGAGAAAGGCGGCTGGTCGCACACGGCCTGGTTCGCGGTGTAATCGGGCGGGAGGTACGTGTACAGCTCGCCCATGCCGTCTGTGCGCCACATCAGCCGTGATGAGAAGCACCCATCGTCGCGACGGCCCCCGGAGCAGGATACAGCTTCGTCATAGCTGTCGCCGCCGTCTAGTAGAACATACACCGTTGTAAATTTCTGCACAAAAGAAAATACCAGAAGTACACACAGAGTCCGGGGAGCTTTCCGCCCTTATTGTACTCGAACCCTTCCTGGAAAAACACCCTGTAGCCGAACGTGGCCTCCTTGGCAGTCGTCAGATTAAACTGACTGGGCCCGGTGGCATAGAACGAGAATCCGCCCTGGGGCGAATGGTCGAAGTTATACGAGCCGTTCGGGTAGTACGCCTGCATGGAAAGCGTGCCGTCTGGGGCGTCCGTGTAGTTGTGCGAAAGGGCCTTGAGTACCTTGAACGGTTTGAGCGTGGCGTCGCTCAAGGGCATGGGGTCGCTGGCTTCGGGGGCTGTCGTCCATGAGTTGGTCTGCGAAACAGGGAATAGCTGGTTGAGGATGTTGGTATCTGCAGCCGAGCGGGCAATTTGACACTGATAGGGTAGGGCAGATGCGAATGCGAAGGGGAGGGCGGCAGCGAACCCCACTAGAATGGCGGGCATCTGCACGGCGGTCTTCATCCTTGCAGAGGCAACGTGAATAAGTGCAGGAGGGAACACAGATAACGAGACGGGAGGCAGCACAGCGGGCAGCGCGTGGGGCTAGTGCGCGGGCGATGGAAAGACAAACATCTTGCGTCTCCCAGTTATTTATGTCCCATGTAGCTTCCAAGACTGCGAGAGCTGTCGCATTGGAGTTCATCAAGTGAATCTGTAGGGCAGATGATGCACATGGTCGAGTGGTGCATATGCGTTGCGGGCCCGATGCGGACAATCAGTAGGCATCGAAACGCAAGCGACGGTCGTCTCCGGCCTCGCAGCTCACCAGCGCAGTGTATCGGGGCTCCGAGAACGGCACAGTGCGGAGACAAATGGAAGGTTCCCAAGGCGTGTGCATGAGCATGCATACATGCGGTGAGCATCTGGCATGAATTACGTCCATAAGTAATTCATCTTGATTCTTCGTTCGTAAGATTCTAAACGTACTAACTGTGGACAGGTGGAAGGGCCTAGTAATCTGACCCTCTCCAGGATGTCTTGACCCTGGGACCTCAGTTGCCCCGCAATACGTTCGGAGGTAACCATTTTGGACTCCCACGTTGCGGTAGACCTTCATCGATAGCCTACGCAAATCTTCTGGGGTGAAGGGCCATGAGGAGAGAGAAGTGATAAGAATGAAGCTCAGTATCTGCAGTGTATATGTTATCTCGAAGCCACCCTAGCGTCACTGCGCGTGCATTGCATGAGATAGGCATATCCGTCAAGAGCAAGAACAAGGATCGTGTGGCTGCACGCTGGCGACGAGCCAAAAATCCTCCAGACAGTCTAGATGGCTAAGGTGGTCAAAGACAGTGCCAGTGGCTTGACGGCAGTAGGACCCACTTTGAGAGTGATTAGTCAGCCACACGTAGCACGTGCTTCGTCATAATTAAGTAGTGCCGCTCTGCTCTGGCATGAACATGCGGAATATAATTCACCTCCGTGTCCACTGCACAGAGAATGTGCGGCATTATGACACGCCGAAGGCTGGGTGTCTGCTTGAAGCCCAGATGTGAGCCTATCTGATCGTGAGAGTGCGTCAGTGTTCATTTACGCATCCGAACGCAACTCTGCTTTCGTTGGGAACGAAAAAATGCATTGACCGGGAGTCGAACCCGGAGCTAGGCCAACTTCTTCACCTTCGTCTGGCTGATGGGAAGACCCAATGTTACCGCTACACCATCAATGCTTATTGTTTATGCTGATTGTATCTGACATATCGTACTGTTTATAGTGGCAATTTAGCTCCGATCAGATCAAGAGGCTCAGAGCGGCATGCGCGCAAGTAAACTACTCGTTCTGCGCATACGTATACATACTGTTTTCTGACAACATAACAAGAACGTGAAGAAGCACTCATACTGTCTTGGTGCTAAGTCTCGGTAAGTCACTTAGGGCGTTGTACCACGCGGAGCAGGTGATATGGATCCCCAGTGCTCGGCTATGTCGCCTTCTATGACAATGCAAGCCTTTCAACATCCTTCATCTAACGCATTCTTAACGCGGCCTGCTATGTGTATTGAAGGATGGGTGTGGCAACTGTAACTGTCGGCATGTCCGAGGCATGTCATTATTTACTGAGTTGCCTTATCGGGCGTGAGATACGCTCTGTCAGAAAGTAGGTTCACGCGAGTCTATTTCTGTCGAACAGGCTTGAAGTACTTACTCGTATCATAAAGCACTCGAATTCTGCATCACATTTACCATGTCCATCACAGACATGACGGAGCACCACCCAGCCGTGATGTCTATTGCCGGTTCAGACTCCAGTGGCGGGGCTGGCATTCAGGTGAGCTTGTACTCGCGGTTCGACCATGTCCAGGGTAGCTGAGATTCTCCACGCAGGCAGACCTCAAGACATTCACCGCGCTTGGATGCTATGGAACGAGCGTCGTGACCGCGCTGACTGCGCAGAATACGACCGGTGTGCAGGCCGTCCATCCTTCTCCACCGGCGTTCCTCGAGCAGCAAGTCTGTCGTGCGCTTTCTCATCATTGCATTCTGCAGATGGATGACGCTTGCTCCAGCTGCGCTCGGTGTTCGAGGACATCAGCATACGGGCAATCAAGACGGGGATGCTCTTTGATGCAGAAAATACCCGTGTTGTCACTCGGACACTAAAATCTCACTTCGCCGCGGCGTCATTGCCCCCGCTCGTTTGTGACCCCGTGTGCGTGTCCACGTCGGGGCACACCTTGCTTCATCCTGATGCTATTGAGGTGCTCATTACGGAGCTCTTCCCCCTGGCGGCATTGATCACGCCGAATAAATCCGAAGCGTCACTCCTGCTCTCTCACCGCAACCTGCCGTCGGAAGTTGAGAACCTAGAAGACATGCTCTCCGCAGCTAAGAACCTGCTGTCCCTGGGACCGAAGGCTGTGTTGCTCAAAGGCGGGCATATCACTACCACCATTGCGGACGTAGATCGGGTATCTGCCGCTTATCCAGGACTTCGCGTTATCAGAGACGGGCTTCTTGCGGAAAATATGGAGATCCTCCAGGTGGCCGAGGTAGATCTGGGCACACGCCCCCTTGTCGTTGACGTCCTCCAGCAGGCGGAGGAGGCGACGTTGTTCATTCGCCCACGCATAGAATCGACGAGCACACACGGCACCGGGTGCACGCTCTCGGCGGCTCTGACCTGTGGGCTGAGTCGTGGCGAAAACGGTACGTTGACAGGCAGGACGTCCCAATAGACTGGCATTACAAGCTGATTGCGTACTTCCCACAGTCGTGGAAGCAACGCGCTCCGCCGCATCGTACACGCACTTGGGGATCGAGACTGCTGCCATCATCGGGCGCGGTCACGGACCACTCAACCACCTGCACGCCACAGTCCTGCGCACGGTGCCCCTGTGCGTGCTTCAATACCTTTTCTCTGCTCACATGCTGATCCCAGGTGCAGGCCGACCCCAAGCAACCCGCACCCCTTGACGCGCCTCCTGATCTCGTCCACGGGGGACATCTGGAAGGCATACGTACAGCACGATTTCGTCAAGCAGCTCGCGCGAGGGACCCTCCCGCGCGAATGCTTCCTGCATTTCATCAAGTGCGCGACCTCAGCCTGCGCGCGCGCCCAGACTGACTCCAGGTGCGCCGCACAGGCAGGACTACTTCTACCTGAAGTACTACGCGAGGGCATACGGGTGAGACGGCCTTGTCCTCTGCCCCTGCGTACCTCTCGCCTAACGCGACGCCACCAGCCTGCTCGCGGCAAAGTCCGCGACGTTCCCCGCGATCGACAGCGCGACGCGTACGATCGGGAACGTCATCCGCGAGGTGTCCATGCACCGCGAATTCTGCGCTCAGTGGGGCATCAGCGAGGCGGAACTCGACGCCACGCGGGAGTCGCCCGCGACGACCGCGTACGGCGCGTACCTACTCAATGTCGGGCTGCAGGGTGAGTGTGTCGCGCTCAAGCTGGTGTCCGGCACTTATGCGTCCAGGCGACGCGTCGCGTCTTGTTATGGCGCTCGCGGCGTGCCTACTTGGCTACGGCGAGGTCGGGCTGTGGCTTAAGCGCGAGGCAGCGCGAGCGGACAGCTGGGTCCGCCTGGAGGGCAACCCGTACGTGAAGTGGATCGAAGACTACTCCGGAGAGTGGTACCAGTCAGCCGTCAAGGTGGGCCTTGGTGAGTATCGCAGACAATACCAGGTCATGCTACCTTGGTTTGATGCTGGTCACACAGGAACCATCGAGGCATTGGCAGTCGTAGACCCACCGTCGCCTGCCAGGCTCGAAGAATGGCGCGGTGTGTGGGAGGAGTGCACGCGTCTCGAGCGGGGTTTCTGGGATATGTCACTGGGCCTGCTTTGAACAGACAAAAAGGCAGTCAGCCGAAGTTACTAGACTAAATCTGCAACATGTATGATAGAATGTAGCGCGTACAACAGACTAGCCCGGCAGTTCCGCCAACACTTCACTCTGACTCCGGCTTGATCGTCAGAGCACCTCCCAGCAGCTCTAATGGTGACGTGGTTCTTCCGTCTGATGTTACCATTGGCTTCTCCTCATCTATATCGAGTTCTATCTCGAGGTTTGGCCCAGCAAGACTCGTCGCCTCGACCATTTTCTTCCCCTTGCGTGGATTGACTTTTTGAGCACTAGGGCAAAGCCCGTCACTGAGCTCACAGTTATCGCATCGGGGCCCGATCGGCAGACAGACCGTCTAGAGGAAGAGGGTTCAGTCACAGCCTATGATAAGTGCACAGAGACAGACCTGGCCGAATCCAACGAGTAAACCAGTAAATGTCGGGCGGAGCTCAGTTGGCAACCATGACTGGAGGTTCAATCTGTAGCGAACGTCAGCAGGCGAGATGGGGCGTCCAATATGACAGCGCACCGAGTCTCTTCGGGCGTCTTGGTCGCGACTTGATGCCAGCCCAACCTGTTGGTAATGCGATGCACGTGTACGTCGACGCCAATACCGGCATTTCTGGTATTCGGTTCAGTATACTGAGTCAGCAAGCAGATGAGAGTGCCTTTACACTTTCCATGCGACATGGAGTGCGAGGAAAGCCATCTTCGGACCAACGCCCGGCAAGGAGCATAGTTCGTCTACGGTCTTAGGTACGTCTGAGTCAAAATCGTCTTTCAGTCGCTGCGCCGCTTGCTTGATATACCTAAATGATCCAATGAGCTCTCTGCATGTCAATATCATACTGGGGAACAAAACTCACTGCGTCTTCCGCCGCCAGAATCCAACTTTGCAGATAGCTTCGGACACAATGTTCTCATCAGCAGCAATGACAGCATCAACACTGATACTGCCGCCCAGTGCCTCGCGCAGTTTCGAGACAGCAGCAGACGTGACCTCATCCTTCGTCTGGGAGGACAGCATCAACGACACGAGCGTCGCAAAGCGCTGATTCTAAAGGGCATGGAAGATCAGCTCCTTCCACACATATACAGACATTTCTGCACACCTGCGGTACTGTCTCTTCCAATTGCGCACGCCCGCATCCCATAGTATCTACTGGTGCGACGATGCGCGCCCGCATTTCCGTGATTGTGTCGTACGTCTCGCGCCATCGAGCAGGCGCAGGATGGGGCGTCTCCAGCGCCTGCGGGATCAGCTTTGGCTTGCGAGGCGACGCAACCCGTTTCGCCTTCAACGGTGTCGATGATCCCGAAGCTGTTGCTCCCGCCGCACTATTGCTGGGAGAGGCGGTGGCCGCACGCATTTTAGCCTTAGTAGGCTTTTTCTTCTGGGTAACAAGAGCGGTGGACTCCTCATCATCTGTCTCCTCATACTTGACCTCGACTTTCTGTCTCTTGGAGCGGCGTAGGGGAGACGCGGCTTCGGAAGGGTCGAATAGCGTCACTCCTGAATTGAATGGGCTGGGTAGGCCCCCCAAAAGGGGTGAGGCACTCCTCTTCATAGCTGGCACAACACTGCGAAGATGAAGCGTCGAGTGTAGCAGAGACAGAATTCTGGGGAGACTTGTCCGCGACTCGGAGGCGTAGTCGCGTACTCTAGAGTCTAGAGAAGCGTGTAGGCGCTCAGACGAACCGGGCCCGATGAGCGGCTGTAGGCTGAGCATAAACGCGCACTACTAATCCTGCACTTCACAGTGGTATGAGGTTGTGTGATACGTGTATGAAATATACATAACTGGATATAAATGTACACATTACTTTCTACTGCTAGCTTCCAATGGACCTGGTGACCAGTGAGGTTGAGCTGCTCCTTGGAAAAATGTTGAGAACTCCCCATCATATACCTTCTTATATACAACCACCGCGTTAAATCGTATGCGGCACAGGGAACCACGGGTGAACCTGCGGATCCCACTTAAATGCTTTGCTAGGCTCAAAATCATTTAGAGTCCTTTGGTTTGTGGGGGTAGCCTCCGACAGGCCTCGGCACACGTCTGCGAGGCTGCGGACGAACTGACGATGACGATTAGGATCAAGAACGGACGGCGCGAACGACACGGACTTACTTCAAATCGCTCTCCCGCCCATTTCTCAGAGTAGCCTCGTATGTTAGACTCACTGAGGCGCTGAAGGATATCGCCCGCCAGCATAAATGAGGCGGAAGGCGAATAGTCCTCGTCCTGATTCCAACCCTCGCGATCAGAGCCGCATATATACGCCGGACTCACACGTACCTGGAGCATCTGCGTCACATGAGCTCTGAAGCTGATCAGGTTCAGCGCAGGCTCGATGGGCGCGAGATCGTCGAACTCCGAGCGGAACGCCCACTTGTATCGCCGGGAGAAGTTGAGCGATGTCCGTCGGAATGGCGCTGTCACTTGCTTGGATGTCAGCTGGAAACAAATTGTCAAGACCCTACATTTAGTGAGACTGGAATCCTACATACAGCGCACATCGCCGTCGACATGATCTGGAGCGCCGTTAGGAACTGGAACTGGAATTTAAATTCCTCGTATGTCTGGGAGTCTGAAATAGTATGTCAAATCAATAAAATAGACATCGCGGTAGTGCATAATATCACACCCTTCGGTATCACGACTGAGAGTTCGTCTATGCACTTCAAGTGCTCCTCAAGAACCTGGGCGAGATGCCAATATGCGATTGACCTTTCATCCGGCGCATATAAGTCTTGATGAAAGCCCGAGAGGATTACTTCTCGTGTGGCAACCAATCGCCAGAAAAGTGCCGCCTTGGGGATAGACACAACGATGTCGCTACATTCTTGATCCTAATATCCATATTCAGCATGCAACGAACTTCAGAAAACTAAATTAGTAACCGGGGGTGCAACGCGGAGGGCTATCTTGTAGAGCGTGTCGTAGGCCTGCTGCCATTCCAAAATTGAGTGCATCAAGTAACGCCGTCTCCTCGATGGGTTGGCCCAATAGCTTTTGGCATGGTATATAGTGAGCTGAGAGAAGACTTTATATCAGTTTGGGTGACAGATTCAGCGCGGTAACATACCTTGGTCAAGCGGCGTTCTATGTCCTTCATAGACGGAAGTGCCGTCCCTTCTGCGCTCCTTTCGACGGCGCGTATGACTGTGGCGTAGGTGATACCGAGTGTTTCTACGAAGAAACGGTCTATGAGCCAAGCGGTCGGGTGTCTGCCAAAGACTGTGCTGGTGTCGAAGATAGCAGACTGTTTCATTGTCAATCTCTACTCGAGACCACAGGTGAGACGTGCCTACCTGGATCGACGACCGTATCACTGGCTTGTGTAGTTGTCTTGTCTGTGACCAGACACCGACGGTTCCTACAGCCTAATGCATCATTCGAGTCGCTACTCTATACACGCAGAATTGGGGCCCACACACCTCCCACGAGGATATACTGGGGCTATCAAGGAGGTCGCAGAGCTGCTCCCAGCCTGCAAAGAGAGCATGGATAGCTGCCCATGTTTCGTGCATTGTCATCAATTCGATCACGCGAACCGGCATGAAGTTGGGAATGCGGCGGGTGATGTGCGGGTCAAATGTGCTGAACGCCGGAGAACCAGGACATGGGGGTTCCAAATCTCTCGCCGAGATTCGCTGCAGCCTCTCTCGCGACGCAGAGATGAGTGACCGTCGCGCCGTCTGGTTGAATGTATAATCCAACTTCAGAAGTTGGAGGATATACTGTGCTCCAGATGAGTAAAGATGAAGAAGCACATTGGCGAAATGAGAACTTAACCATTCGCAGCTCAATCCTATCGCATAACGCTTCAATATCGGAATCGGGGAGCGTCGAACGGCGAAGCCAATGCCCGGCTGCTTGCAGTCGCTCGATTATCTGCTCTGCATTGATATTCTTAAGCAAGGAAATATCGCATTTCTCGCCTTGCCAATCCTCATTCTGCGAAGTATATTTTGAGCGTTGCAGAGTAAATTAGCATGACAAAGGCTGACATCGAAGAGTCTGCCTTTCGACATTTCTCGCCACGATAAGTCGCAGCACTTCAGTAGCCCGAACACTGCCGCTCTGAGTACGACTGTGACGAGTTCTTGAGGACGCAGGGGGTCAGCAGGTGTCCGCGGAACACGCGGGATGAAGTCTGGGTTCATGTCTGTCAAACAATGGACGTAGAGAAGAGTGTAGACGGTTTGCGAGAGCGAGTTTCCTGCATGCCATTCCATCTGCAGCGACGGACACACATGAACCGGAGGTGACGAAGCGAGGCTGCCATGAGCATTCACCTCGCATGCAAAGCTCCTATCCATTATCCAGCATATCTCTTGAGGCAACATGGGTGATAGCGGGTCGAAGGACGCGCTATGGGGCTGCTCGGGCAACATCCCACTGTCCATGCGTGGCTCCCCGATCTTACAAGGCTTTTTGAATGGGCGGCGAACTGAGACGACTACCGACGACTCCCACCTCAAAGGCACTCATCGCATCTAGAAGGGTAAATCCGTCGGTAAGGAGGATGTCTTCGGGGCTCATGTCTGGCAGAAAATTGGCATGAGTTAGCAGCAATCCGACGACGTACAGCGCACCTCCTGCAGCATCTGCGAACAAATCCGTAACATCGTCGAAGTCATCGCCGCCAGGGAGGTCAAAGAAGATGTCCAAGTCTGTATCATCGGCCATTGTCGCATATAGGCAAACAGCTGAAGGAGGAACAAAGTGGCTGACAGTGAAGAGGGACGCGTGCGCCCAAACACGCCAATTTCTGACGCGCCTTTCCTCCTTGAAATGCTGGCTTGCACAGCAGCACGTCGCATATATACTGCGCCGAGATTTTCTCGGACATTCTTGCGGCAGGGATGCAACAGAAGTCTCAGCAGCTTGGCCACTGAGCAAAAACCGAGTTCTGGTCCAAGTTCGCGTGTCGTGCTCTCTGGAATCCAGCCCACTGGGATACCTCATGTACGCAGAGCGAAACATTTTCTTTGGCTTTCAGGACTGACGATTATTTCTAGCTGGGAAATTTACTAGGAGCTCTGCTGAACTGGGTGGATCTCCAGAAGCATGCAGGGCCGGCCGACAATCTCCTGTTCTCCATAGTGGGATGGCATGCGCTCACGCTGCCTCAAGATCCTCGGACGTTGCGCACTTCGCGACGGGACATACTGGCTGTGCTTCTAGCGATTGGCATCGACCCGGAACGCTCAATAGTATTTCATCAGGACGAGGTACGAATGACTTGCAAAGGTGCTTGATGTCGTTGAATAGAAGTACTCCTGCCAAGAATCCGAACCACACGGAATTGGCGTGGATACTCAATTGCATGACACCCATGGGCAAACTCCGTAGAATGACTACTTGGAAGGTTCGTGAACCTCGTGTGCATTACAAGTAGCTTACTTACGCGCGTACCTGTAGTCGAGACTCGCCGCGTCGCGAAACGCCAGCGATGACACAGAAGTTGACGAGTCTCTGCTGAATGCTGGACTGTTTACTTACCCCGTGCTCCAAGCTGCCGACATCCTGGTATACAAGCAAGTCGTCAATTACGTGGTTGTTGCGCGTACCAATCACTGACAACGTGTTTCAGAGCTACCCATGTTCCTGTTGGCGAAGACCAGCAACAACATCTTGAGCTATGTCGGGACCTAGCAGAAATCTTCAACCGCACATTCAAGTCAGAGGCTCCTCTATTTCCTCTTCCGCAACACGTTGCTAGTGCGCATGGCCTGCCCTATGATCTGTATATCTCACTACATTAATGGCATCCAGCTCCCTCACGTCGCATACTATCGTTGAAGGATCCTTCTTCAAAAATGTCCAAATCGTCGCCGGACACCCAGTCGCGCATCCTCCTCACAGATACGGGCGCACAAATCCACGCCAAGGTCCGTGGTGCCGTCACAGATTCCATCTCCGGCATAACGTACGACCCAAAAAACCGCCCGGGCACCGCGAACCTCCTGACTATCCTCGCCGCCTGCACGGGCGAGGACGCTGTGGCGGTCGCAGAGCGCTACTGCAACAAGGGGCACGGTCACCTCAAGGCGGACGTCGCGGAGGCAGTGGAGGAGATGATCAAGAAGCCTCGTGCGGAGTTCGAGAGGCTGAAGGGAGAGACGGGCTACCTGACTGCTGTCGCCAATGTGGGCGCTGCGAAGGCGAGAGAAATCTCGGAGGCAACGATGCGGGAGATCCGGGCTCGAGTTGGCCTTGTATGATTCGGATGTCTGAGAGCGCATCCAGTGCTTCACATACGTTGTCTACAGATCTCTATGTGCAAACGCGCGACTCGCAGCAGTGTTTTATGGTCGACCGTATGTAGGTACATCGTTCTGTAAGAATGGCACAACTTTACGCAAGCCCATCGGCCATCCAGAGACCGCGGCGTGGTTTCGTCGGAACAGGAACCAAGCAGTATCCGAGTCAGGGTATCCGTATCGTCTTGCACAGTAGGGTATCTGAGGAGAAACTAGTCGTACATGCTAGCGGAGTCGAGGTGGTCAAGACATGGTGAAGATCGAAGAAGGTCACCCTTTGCACCATAGTCGCTGGCATTAATCATAACCCAGGCGCAACCATCTTCCTGGGCCGCACAAACCATCCGTCCCACCCCTCTCTCCCGCCCAGTCGCTCTCCAGCAACAATCTCGAACCCGCTCTCCTCGCCCACTCGCGTCAAGACTGCGGCGACGATCACTGCTGCAGCCTGCGGAGCCCACTTCTTTGCAGGACATCCTAGCTCCCCATAACCGAAGCTGAGGAGTGGTCGCGCTTTCCTCTGCGCCTCTGTGCTGCGCAAAGGATGGTGGCGCATAGGGTCAAAGGAGTCCGCTCGTGGCCCCCAGACGTCAGACCTGTGCGCCGTCTCGACGTCCGCGACGTACGTAACGCTCGGAGAGAGCAGCGCGCCGACAACCGGGATGGAGGAGAGGACGGGGATGTGTGCAGCAGGCGCAGCGCGAGAAATGTGTCTGGTAGGCGGATATAATCGCAAGACCTCGAGCATCATGGCTTCGATGCTGGGTCCTTCACTGGTCCACTCGCGAAACCGCTCCGAGGATGGGTGTTCCCAGAAAGCACCCAGTGCTTCCCGAGAACGATCATCCTCGTGCAATTTGGCAACCGCAATGGCAATAACGCGCCACATTGTCTCGAATGCGGGAATGACAAACTCAATGGGGTTGGGGAATTGAGGAACCCAAGTACGGAGGCGGAGGTTGATCTCGGTGAGAAGATGTGGAGGAATGGCAGACCCTGTTTTTGACATCCGCCAAAGGTCGTTTATTCCCCTAGTCACAACGTGAATGCCACGGGGATCGAGGTCCAAAGCTTCGGGATCGGTCCCTAGAAGCTGAACGAGGACGACGCGTAGGGTGATCGCCTGTATGAAGACGTCGAAACAGATTTCTTCGACGCCGGCGGGGGCAAAATGATATGGCAAATATGCCTCGAGAGCATTGTCCGCGACACGGGCCAGGACACCCCAAGAATTCCCGGTAGGAATGATGCCGATAGCATTGGCCCTGAATGTCGAGTGGACAACAGTGTCACCACTTACAAATGTCGACTTTATCCCGAAAGCACGCCCTAAGCGTGCATTAGGTATAGCCCGCGAGGCGAGCTGAGTTCCGAGAGTGGAGGGAGGGCTAAGGATAGCAAAAACATCGTGGTATACTCCAAAGTTGATTTTGATCAGTCTGCGGCGCCGAGTGGCGACATAGAGGATGGTGAGGATTAAAAGAATCGGATAGGAAGCAGAAAATACCACATGCATGGTTGCAGACCGAGGATCTTGTTCTACGCGGCATGCTTTTATATGCCACGGACACACTTAACGAGTAGATGTTCCTGGGTGTCACTGTCTTGACCAAAAAGGCAGGTTACAGAGTATTACCCATGTGGAAAAGTCGTGTTGATCGGCCAGGTAGCGAGAGTCAGGTCACCTTCCTAGCCGCAAGTGGTAAGTTTGTACTCACAAATCGCAGACAGAAACCTTCGATGGATCACAGAACACTGCTAGAAGATTGACTCTCGGCTCTCCGTCTTTGGGCCGATGTCTCGTGGCGGCACCCGAGAGAGGTCGCACAATGAAGGATTCTGTACGCACCATTGGATTTATAAAGTGTAGTCAATGTGACATTAGAGTCAACAAGGTACACCGATTGCCCTCGGTGCACCAGCATGGACGGGACGTGGGTGACACAAAAGGGTGTTCCCCTCTATAAGCTTTGATATATGTGATGCCGAGAGTAGTCCTGAGCAGTGACGGTGGCGTACACAGCCCAATGTCGTAGTCGTGTCCATCGAGCACATGCGCAACGTCCCTGTGGGTCCGGAGATCCTGCCGACTGCACCCATATACCAGGGCGCTCATCATGAGACTCCATGACGGGCAGACCAGAAGTACCCCAGAAAGTTCGAGCCTACAAACGCGCATGTTGGGATACAGGACAATACCGCATTAAGCCCCAATAGAGACCTTTTCGAGTAGGAGGTCCATATGGGTCCATGTATCATAGAAGCCACCACAGCCATACTGCTGTCCGATTATCGGTCATTATCAATGGTGTCTCGATACACGAACACGCTAGTGAGTCGAAGCTAACCTGTGAAATGACCGGACATACTTATCAGCGTTTATGCACGAACTGGGCAGCTTCCAGATGGCTCCATATTCAGCAGCATGCGCCCAGTTACTGCAAGTTAAATGGCACGTAAAGCATTGTAAGCTTCCCGCTGTGGGTCCGTGTAGTAATACACACCTGATGACTGCTATACGGGCGCCTACGCTGCGCATGACTATCCTCCGTATGCTATGCTGTACAGCGCACCTGGCGGTGCCAGACATACAGATGGAGTTTCCTTCTTCAGTGCCAGTCCATTTCTAGGAGCTCTCACTCAAAGTAATATTAGATGTTTATGTTATCTGACCTTGTTCCGAGCCTTGGAGGCGAAGACTGACTGAGTGCGAGAATAAGATCAAGTGCAAGAGTTTTAAAACTCTCGAACTCCAACATACCGGTATCCTACAGCACACTCGAGGTCTCCACTTCGCGCGGACATGACAACGAACCAGGGACCCGGGGACTAGATGCACTAAGCAGTTCAGCACAACTGACCCGCTGCAGCTCGCAGAGTTTCGACTAATTCTCGGGTGAACGGGAGCTCGTCGAAAAAGATGAGTTCCATCGTCAGCGTACCATTCGAATTCAATTGTCAGATGGACGCACCTAGCCAGCTAGCCATCGCCAGACAAGTTTCTGAAGACAGAGCAAGAGACGCGGAGCTCGGACTTTTCCGTCACGGTGCTTGCATGAGCTCCTCGGACGACGCTGGTCCCAAATGGGCATAGAGGAATTAACGCACGTCACGCAAAGTGACGCAAACTAACGCACGCTACCGCCGAAGTAACGCACGCCTACCGCACACCTAACGCAAGTTCACTTTACACTGAAGGGAACAATCCTAGAATTTGAACGTCCCAAGACAGTGATGGCGAGAGGAACTAGTGAACTTTGGCTGTAATATTCAAATTAAATAGGAAGTGAATCTCATATGTCAGGAAAGGAGAGACTGGAAGTGAGTAGAGATGTTGAACTCGGTCAAACTGCAGGCTGTCTGCAACAGGACCAGATAATCATATATAACATTACCATACTCAAAGGCTGACATACAACATATGCAGGCTGCCGCACAATAGACGCAGAGACTACCGCACAACAGACGCAGGCTGCCGCCGCTTAACGCAGAGGTAACGCAGCCCGCCGCACAACTAACGCAGGCTGCCGCACAGGTGACGCAGGCTGCCGCACAGATAACGCCTAGTGTGCCGCATAAGTACCGCACATGTGACACACGCTAACGCATTTTAGTCACGCAAGAGAGTAAAGCTACTTAAGCCAGTATAGCATCACAAGTGCACATAAGGCACATACAAACACATGAGAGAAGATGAAATAAAACATACGGTCGCACATCTGACACAGACTCAACGAAAATATTAGTGCAGTAACAGAGCGAGTCCCGGCGGCGGTCACTGCGTGCAGGGTCCGCAGTACCGAGTCGGAACATCAAAGGAACATTTGAGCTCCTACGTAAAATGTGTCTAGCGTGTCTTGAGACGGAACATTTTGAATACATTTTGGATATTCTCACAATGTTCAGCCACAAGCCATTGTAGGAACAGTGAAAATATTTGTGCTGGGAACATTTAAATTTATGCTAGACAGAACATGCCATGAACATTCAAATTGTTTTCACTGGGAACATTCAAAATGTTTGGTGGAAGAACATTGTAAACTCATTTACAGCGTAATCGGGAAACCTTGACGTGCGCCACTTTTTTTCTGGCGCGTGCGCCCGGCGCCTACCTCGGCTGCACCTCCAACTCTCCCGGCCTGCACTTGGCCTGCGATTGATTGTTGTACCAGAAAAAGTACAGAGTAGACATAGGACATTAGTACATGAGTTCTCTATGTATTTCAATATTAAATTCTGTATAACAACCCCTGAACATGCCATGTAGGATCCGGTATACAAGCAGCCTGAGGCTCGATGTTGCCTAATTTAGTTATTGACGGTGTCGGCAGCCTTAGCCGCCCGGCGATATCTGCGCAAAATAAAAAATGGCGCACGTCAAGGTTTTCCGATTACGCTGTAATATATTCTCGCTCCACTCATTGTGTACTGGCACTCGAGGTAGCCCAGGGCTATGAATCGAACAATGAGTGGAGTGAGAATATATTAAATGAGTTTACAATGTTCTTCCACCAAACATTTTGAATGTTCCCAGTGAAAACAATATGAATGTTCATGGCATGTTCTGTCTAGCATAAATTTAAATGTTCCCAGCACAAATATTTTCACTGTTCCTACAATGGCTTGTGGCTGAACATTGTGAGAATATCCAAAATGTATTCAAAATGTTCCGTCTCAAGACACGCTAGACACATTTTACGTAGGAGCTCAAATGTTCCTTTGATGTTCCGACTCGGTACTGCGGACCCTGCACGCAGTGGGTGAGACTCGTGTCACAGTTAAGCTGTATTGCCATATCGGGTGGTGCTGAAGCGCAGTAGCGCCCATGCGTTAGTTGTGCGTCACTCGGTGCGTTACCTCTGCCTGCTGCTGCTTCACTTTGCGTCCTTTTGCGTTACCTGCGTTACAGCGTAATCGGAAAACCTTGACGTGCGCCATTTTTTATTTTGCGCAGATATCGCCGGGCGGCTAAGGCTGCCGACACCGTCAATAACTAAATTAGGCAACATCGAGCCTCAGGCTGCTTGTATACCGGATCCTACATGGCATGTTCAGGGGTTGTTATACAGAATTTAATATTGAAATACATAGAGAACTCATGTACTAATGTCCTATGTCTACTCTGTACTTTTTCTGGTACAACAATCAATCGCAGGCCAAGTGCAGGCCGGGAGAGTTGGAGGTGCAGCCGAGGTAGGCGCCGGGCGCACGCGCCAGAAAAAAAGTGGCGCACGTCAAGGTTTCCCGATTACGCTGTAATTTCTCCAGGCCCGTCCCAAATCTGGTAAGTACTAGTGGCACATACTATGGAGATCTACCACTTCTTATTTGGTTGGTGCGTTCGTGTACATGTAGTACGGATACATGGTGCTCGTGCACCTGCATCTGACAACGGCTATCGGATGACATATATAGTAAAACTTCAGGTATCGCACCTGAGCGCAGCCACAGGGACATACTATAGCTACCTCTATTATGTAAGACTCATTAATGTAATATGCTCTGCGTCTCAACACGCCATCGTAGGGTAGAACACGTTAGGCTTGTTTAACCCTCACATGTCGAATTTGGACGAGGACTTGGAACACCCTTGATTGACTAGTGAGCTAGTGACATGTACGTGTACTTGCGAAGACATCCCTTTCAGTGTCGCCGTACCTTCTTCGTCAGGCTGCTCGAGTCCCGAGCAGACTGCATCGATCTCAATCTAGCAGACCGTCTGGGCCCCCCGACGCCTCCGTTAGACCCTTGCCCGTTGGACGACTCTCCGGCAGTCGACTCGTTCCGTACGGCATCGCGAGCTGCTCCAGCAGACGGTCCCGCAACTCCCAATGCTCCTTGCGGCCTCGCCATTGTACGCTTTTGAACCTGACCATCCCGAACACCTCCCGAACCTCCAATCGTCCTAGAGCGCTTGACCGCAGCGTCCGTCTCCAATGCTTCATCGGCCTTCCTCTTCGAAACCCGGAGAGGGGCTGCGGGTGGCGCAGCCCCAGCATTGAGCAGACGGTTGTTGGAGTCCTGTATACTAGGCCGTGTTGCGCTATAATAATGCCCAGCTACAGGTCGAGGTGCATTAGCGACCTTGTTGTCGGACTTCTTGGCAGATATCCCGACGAAATTGTCCTTGTTCGTGCGGAGAAAGGTATCCCAGACCTCTTCGAAATGTAGAGGATGCTCCCACTTCCCGGCCAACTCCACCTTGTTGTTATCAAGGGGATGGTGGTAGTCCATCATGGTTTCGCAGAACTTCTGGAATGGTACACATGCGAATTTGAAGCGCTTAGTGTATTCTCTGGACAAGGCGTTATGACGTTTGGCAATACCGCCTATGACGACGTTCAGTTCGTCATTGTACTCGCCGAATTCAAACAGATCGTATACTGTCCGATCCAATTTGTGAATTTTCTTCAGCGCCTCGACAGGCAGCCACAGGTAGCCGCAGTAGAGGATGACCCAGAGCATGGATTCCATGTCGTCTTGGATGATATGACGAAGACCTGGCTCCTCGAGCAGGCGTCCTGACATGAAATTCCATGTACCCTAGATCATGTCAAGAATTATCTGTCAGTGAGCTTACTTTCGTTGTCGGAAAATGCTTGCACATACCGTTCGCTCATAGCCTCGGTCCCCGCCATTGCTGTCGATTATGATCGAAAATTCCCAGTCAATAAGCACGCCCCGACGAGCGCCACCCGCGGTTTCACGGACAAGAATGATATTTCCTACACTGATGTCCCGATGCAACCGATTATTCATGGTATACGCAGATGTCAGAGCTAATCCAAAAACGATCAGTCACCCAATCACCGACCACTCGCAGGGATTACCGACCTTGGTAGGCATGGAAAGTAGTCCGTAGCAATTCCTCCGCATCGACGAACCGCTTCAACGGATATCCACCGTCTTCGACACTAGCCGATAGTGCGCGTGGCCAGTCACCGATATCTCTTGACCACCACGGCATACCCAGCTGCAAGCTTTGAATTTATTGGTTCGTGTCTGTTGGACTTTTCATAGCCATGTGTCAGCACACGAAAGAAAGATACAACTTAAAGGCTTACGACGTAGTGTAGAAACATCTTCGTCTTGCGACTCTGGAGTGTCGGGCATCGGCGCTTTCTCCGGAACTACACGTGAAGGTTCCGTGGGGACATCACCATGTATGAGTATCTGTGGTATGTTGACAACTCCGGCCTGCTCCATGTCTTCGATGTTCGCGCCCTCTGTCGGGATCGCTAGGTAACGCCAAGTATCCTTGAGGAAGACAACGTCGTTCAGAGTTGTCACGGCCCAGTATCCCCGCGTCGCACGGCCAGCCACCGAAAGAGGAGAGACGACTGGACGGGAAACGAGCAACAGTTCACTGTGTTCGCCTGAACCATCAACTACGTTGATCGCAGTCACTACACCAGGCTTGTAGTGCTCGTCTATGGCGTCCTCGAGTTCCTTGCCCTCGAAGCCAGTCTCGATCTTGACGCGTGCAGAGATCGCCTCCAGAAAGCGGTCCTCATCGCCTTCTTCTGCAAACTCCACCGTAGGATCGTAGCCTCGCCCTGTGGCCGATGTATGAGCGAAGCGCCACAGGAACTCACAGAGGAGTTCGGGCTGCGTGCGGATGTCAAACGATTCCGAAACAATGGCGCCAGCACGGTCCCACCGTATGAAACGCAGAGAAGTCCCAGCCAACGACATCGAGAGGTAGAACGTGCGGTGCTGCCTGGCGCACGCCTCTGCCGCGTAAGCCACATTCTGTCCTAGTGCTTCTGCGGCATGATCGCAGTCCTTCTTGTTTGAAATGTCGAGCATGAACTGGTGCTTGGAGCGGTCGGCGTCGTCTAGTGGATCGTTGAAGAAGTCGTGTGCGACAGTCCTCTTCACCTCGATGAACAGCTCCGCATAACCCAGATGAGCGCAGGGCTTGTTGTTGGAGGCAATGGCCAGGTGGGCTGTCTTTTCGTCGTAGCAGCAAACATCGGGCTTCATTGACCCCAGTTCGTTGTTCTCGCCGCGAGTCGAAGTGTTCTTGAACACGAACCCGGGGCACCGAGACGGCCTCCGAGTCACCGATTTTTCGGCCGCTTTCTCCTTTTCCTTCTTCGTCGCCGTCGATTTCTTCATCGTTGCCGTCGGTCTCTTCGTCGTCGCTGTCGCCTTCTTCTTCCTGTTCTGCTGTGCGCTGCTTTCACCATATGTTTTATCTTTGCTGTCGTCGTCGCTGTCGTCGTCATCGTTGCCGACGTCGCCATCGTCGATGTCGTTGTCGTTGTTCTTGTCCTTGTTGCCGCCATTGATCGCCCTTATCTACACAACATTATGAATAATTTCCTAGAGAATCATCAGATGTCCACTCACAAGAGGCTCGTAAATATCCTTTTCAAGAGGAGGATCTGCTGGAACATCCTCGAATGCATTGACAGACGACGGCATGTCTGCCAGATCTGTTTCGCAGAGGAATTCGTCCATAAAGTCGCGCACAGGCATGGGCCCAACATGAACTTTCTTGCTTCCTGGACATATCGGAGGTTTCGGTTCTTCGCGTCCTTATTCTCCAGGCCGTCCCGTTGTGAGCTCTCTTTCTTCGCGAGAGGTGTGGCTTGAGGGGCGAGATTCCTGTAGCCATTCTCAGGCGTCGCTGGAAGCGGAATAGCATCAGGATTAGGAGGGGGCGTAGACGGCATAATGGAGGTGTGAGAAAGAGGACTTGCGTTTCTGTGGCCCGCGTCGCGGGTGCCTTAAGTAAGGCGGGTGGCCACCAAGCTGTATCATTTCGTGGCCAGGATGTCTAGGAAAGGAAATCAGTCACACTTCGGACAAGCGCGTGCGCAGTTCAAATTACCGGAGGACAAAGGAGGTTTTGCTTTGATGTGACCGATACGGCTGCACGCTTGATCAGTAAGTGGCGTCGGATGCGTCGAGTCAGAGAGTGCAGAAAGGATTGTGATGACAGTCTCTCTGACACCTGAGAAGGATATATTCCACAATAGGCAGCAAATTGTCAGTCTCAGTGCTACTCCCAAGTGGCATTTCCAACCATACACCCAGCGTGCCACGATGAATCCTATTCGATGTTCAGACCGAGATGTATTCGTTCTCACCTTTCCTGCGGTACCTGAGTATGTGAGCGAGATAGTGACGTGTTCGTCGGATCGTTGTGATGGACGCCGAAATGCTGAACGAGTGCTGTACGAATAGTGTGTCACTCGTCGCGGTGTGGACTCAACGCCACTCGAACTGAACACGCCACGCGTGCTAGCAGAGGTTCCCACGCCACAAAGAAGACGCTCCTACTACAATCCCGGGCCATAAACAGTGTTTCGTTTGGGATCCCGGGCCAGATCCTCTGCTCTACCAGGGTTTACTCGAGCTGGGCCTCCCGCAAGATCTATCCTGCAGTTGCACTCGTCTCATTATGTGCTGCATGTCCGCTTGCATGATTTGCCACTCTGACCTAGTGTAGTGTCCTGAAAATGTTTGATACTACGGTAGCCACTGTCTAGACGTCTATCGTAGACCCCCCCCCCCCATTTGATACTAGCACTTATACTAATACAGCACGAATATAAATTCGAAAGCGGTTGTTTGGCTGGAGCCTGTGGAACGAATGATGCCACGTGGTGCGCGGCGTCTGTGTCGGTATGTGATGAGAGTCCACCACTTTTCCCGCTTACCCTGGCTTCCTCGATATTCTGGAGTCTTCATCATCTCGAGAACCAATATCAATCGGCCAATGGGCTGCGAATCCAAAGTGAAAGAATCACACCGATAACGAACAGGAACCATATCTCAGGCCCTGGAGGCTTTAAATTCGGCCTTTATCTATCAGGCTGACGCTCACTAGCCTTTCACGCCAACACGTCCACCATGTTCGTCAAGGCCTCGCTTAGTTTGCTCGGTCTTGCGGCGGTCACGCACGGTGCTGCTCAGTACCCTCTCCAGACGTACGATGCGGGCCTCTTCACACCGGTGGAGGAACTCAGCGTGCTGTCAACCTCAGAGTTCACCACGTTGGCCCATCCTGCGTTCCCGAGCTACGATGTTCGCATAAAGAAGTCCAGCTGGTGCGATGGTACCGTCGGGTCAGTCAGTCTGCGGTTGCCAAGCTTCGGACGGGATGCTCACGCGACTATTAGATCGTACACGGGTTACATAGACATAGAGGCGCGACACCTGTTCTTCTACTTCTTTGAGAGCAGAGACAACCCAGACAAAGATGATGTTGTCTTTTGGACAAATGGCGGTCCGGGTTGCGCATCTGAGCTTGGACTGCTCATGGAGCTCGGTGTGTCTTGAAATTTGAAGGACAATGATTACGGCTGCTCATGGGCGAGATAGGTCCCTGCAGGGTCACCCACGTCGACAACTCGACATTTAACCCGTATTCCTGGAACTCGCACGCGAATATCTTCTTCATTGACCAACCTATCGGTGTAGGCTTCTCTTATGCGGAACACGGAGAGACAGTCGTGAGTTCTGTCAATAATTTCCTGTCTGTTGGCTACTAATGGTTAACTGCACAGGGTACGACGGAAGAAGCTGCCAAGGACATTGCAGCATTTATAGCAATCTTTTTTGAACATTTCAGCAAGTTCAAGGGCCGCGCGTTTCACATGGCTGGAGAGTCTTACGGGGTACTACTTTCTGAACTAGTTTATTGGCATACGCCCTCACTTTCTATCGCACTCAGGGCCGCTACATCCCAGTTTTTGCGTCCGAGATTTACGACCAAAATGCTAAGCTCATAGAAGCGGGTATGACGCCCATTAACTTGTCATCGATCATGACGGGGAACCCTTGCACGGATTTCTACACAATGACATCGTCATACTACGACATGCAATGCAAGCCCATCATCAGCAAAACGTCCAATCCCTGAGAACCCACTTAAACAGCTTTTTCAGAGCTTTAAGAACATAAGAGGCTCAACTTAAACATTAGATCCCTTTCTTAGTAAGGCTCGAAAAAGGCTCCAGAAAGTCGCAGATAAGCATTTCAGATGTGATTAAGATGTGTATATAAGTGCATGATCCAACTTCGTAAGATGAATAAAAGACAGTAGGATAGCGGATAAGTGCAGGGCGTGCAAGGTGCTCTATACGCACGGGACAATGTTCGGATCAAAGGTCAGAAGGAGGCGATTAGAATGGGGAGGATATTGCGGCAGGAACTGAAACTTGAATTTGTACTCGACCTACGAGTATTCGGATCCGGGGAGGGGCCCGTCGGAGCGCATGCAGCGGCCGTGCGTACCTGCAGCGCACACATTCATGGGACGGCACATTCCAATCAACGACCCTGCAAAACCTAACGCACCTCGACCTTGTCGGCACGCGCATCTCGCGCGTGCTCAACCTCACATTGCACGGCCACACCCGCCTCCGCGCGCGTCGTATTCAGCGCCGACCATGTCCTCGACGTCAACGGCCGCCCGACCACACCTTCCTCCCGCACCTCATCGCATTCCGCTTCGTCATGGTCGGCCACAACGACGACGCTTCCAGGCCGTCGCGCAGTTCGCGCGGCAGCGCCCGCAGCTGCACCGTCTCAACCTCGGCAGCTGCCTATGGGAGCTCGTGCGCCGCGTACTGCCCACCCTCCCGGGCCTGCGCGTGCGCATCGCACACCTCCTCCGCGCAAACGGGACGCGCTCACACACGCCATCCTCGCCGCGCTCCCCATCACCACCGTGGTGTCTGACCTGCCCATGGTGCGTCCGGCACCCGCGTGCAATTGTTCGTGTCTGACCTTGCAGCGCGCCGCAGAATGAGTACGCCCCGTCCTTCGAGCGCTTCCCCCCGCTCGTGCTGCGTCACCTGCACATCCATGCGAAGCGGTGCCCGCAGCCCGTCATCATCCACAGGTAAGTTCCTTTCCTTCCGAATCACATTGTCAGTGCTCCTTTAAGAAAGGCCACTACTGTGAGGAACCCAGCTACGCGATCCCATCCCTCCCCTCGTAGACCTTCTGCATAGCCTGCCAATGTAGAGGGGAATAGGTTGCGATTAGGACCAATAGGGAAGCACTCACCAGCTCAGACATGGTGTCCTGCGGTGTTACAGGATATGGGATATCGGTCCTGAGGTACATTTCATCCCAGATATCCTGCCGGACGGCGACAACGTCAAAATCCGAGGTATCTCATGGGTTGGGGAGGGTCCCCATGAAGTCGAGGTAAGTTCTGAGCAAGTGCGAGGAACGAGCGCTGAGCACGCGTAGAAGGTTATATATGCGTGGATTAGTCAAGTTGTGGAGCGCGTCGACGTCACTCGCCTCTTCCTCCGCGGACGACAACTGCTGCTCTCCCCGAATCCACCACCAGCATCGTACTTCGAACTTCACAGCTTATGCTTTGGTCCGCCTACCACTCCTTATGTGCTAGGACACTCTCCCACCCTTCCATCTCGCCCGCTCAATGTCTATCTGGTTCGGCGGCCGACGCGTTCACCGTGACTCCGCGACCTGCCAGGCCGAGTCGTGACCCGCGAGGGCTCACCTGCCCCCACAGCTCGGTTTCGACTCCCCTGCACAGGTCCAGGCTGACATTTCAGGCCGGAACTCTCATCCGGCTTGTCTGCGTTTTCGCCCACACGCTCGCAACATGCAACGCAACTGCTGTGACCAGGACTTTCGACACACACGTGCCGCCGCCAGCACGCATCACTATCGTAGTATGTCCCACATATTGCGTACATATTCAGAGAGAGATAGTTGTGAACTCCCCCCAATTGGCCTCAATGACAATGTATAGAATTTTTTTTGTTCAAGCGCGGGTGAGTGCCCCCCCGCAATTCATGCAGGCTGACTCGTTCGATGTGTCCGCAACTTTCTATGTCAACAAATACGCTGACCACCATGCGCACGAGACAGCTTTTTAGACATGTACTGTACAGCAGGATCTCTTATTTCTCACTTAATTCCTTAACAGTCTTATACTCATACGAGCATCTCTGAAACACTACTTACTTTCTGAGCTCGGACTTAATCTTTGAATGCTTCAAATTAAAAAGCATTAAAGTTGAAAAGCTTCGGAATAAGACTGCTAAGTATTATAAGACCGAACTAAGGTCGTTCTAAGACATTGACGTTTTGCTGATGCATGAGTGTTGCCCCAATACTCAGTGTCAGGTTCGTCATATTTTCCTTTATGTGGTTATCGCGACTGAATGGTTCTTCAGTGAGTGCGTCAGAATGAGACAAGCTGTACGTTCGTTGGAGTGGCTGCTTTCTTTTGGAAGATCCCTGACTGTTGCGTCAGCTTCCCCGCTGCGAGGCGTGGGTGAAGGAGTCGTGTGTCGACAAGTTCGACACCATGGGTTGCCAGGCAGCTTATGGATTCTGCCTCAACGAGATCGAAGAGCCATTCTTTCGATCGGGTGAGTTCCTATGTCACCGCGGGAGAAGGCTCTTCTGATGTGTTGCGTTGACAGGATACAATCCGTATGACATTAGCCAACCCTGGTCAGTATATTGCACGTTTCAATTGGGAAAACCTGATGGCCGTACTCTGACAGTGATGGCTCGGTCGAAGAAACGCTATGCTACCCTGTCACAAAGTAGTACACATCCTAATAATGCGGCGCCCCCATGTCTGACATGTATCCCCAGAGCGATCGGCTCCTACCTTGACAGGCCGGATATCCGTGCCACCCTTGGCGTGGATCCAGCGATCTCAGGCAACTACACGAGCTGTTCCGATAGCGTTGGGATTGCCTTCAATGCCAACATGGATTCATTCTTCCCCACGCAGTATTACCTCGCTGCCTTGCTTGAGCGGGGCATTCGTGTACTTATCTATGTTGGTGCAAACGACTGGATCTGCAATTGGGTGCGTATAAACTGGTACCTGGCCTCTACGGCACACCGATGGCTCATCCGCGATATGCAGGTGGGTAATGAACGTATGGCACTCGCCCTCGACTGGACAGGGAAGGATCTGTTCGTCAAGGCGCCGTTGAGGGAGTGGGAGGTCGACGGCGAGGCCGCCGGGCTTACGCGTTCCTCGGGTGGTTTCACTTTCTTGACTGTTTACGGAGCAGGGCATATGGTGAGCATCTGTCTGCAATTGCCATTGGAATATTTCTCACAGGTACTGGTTAGGTTCCTTATGACCAACCGAAGAATTCGCTTGAGATGATGATGCGGTGGCTTGCGAAGGAGGAGATGTGAATTTGACTGACCAGTATCATGTATGCTGCGTGCAGAATATGGTTTGGATGCTACCCTGTGGCCATGGCTAAGCTTCCCCGAGTTCAGAGGGAGTTGGATTTATTTCCTCGGGTGCAAATCCCAAAAGTCTTGGTCATATATTGGGGGCCGCGGCCGTGGAGCCATGCGATATCCGAATCCTTATAAGGTCTGCTATCTGACCTCGAGCGTTGTACAAGTACTTCGCCATTCATGTCGATGCCACCTACTGCTTTCCTGCTACTTACGCTGCCAAACGCGACACTGAAGACGCCGACCACATCATCCTCCGGTCGTCTGTCACTCGAAAGCGTATCTTTGACCAACGGTCTCAACAGTTCTATCAATGCCCCTGCCAATGCCTACTTGGTTCTCCGTGTGGATACTCTCGAACTTCCCATAGACCCTGCAGGCCCTATCAGCCTCGCCATTTCGCAACGCGCGCGCACCTACACGTTCCAGACGCCCGACCCGGAAGCTAGCTCGTCGGTCACAACTCTCATTATAGAGAATGATCCACGCCATGCAGAGGACATCGAGACCTTGGACGCGATTCTTGCGCAGTACGCTGAATTCACCTGGGACACGAGCGAGGGCCATGTAGATGTCTGCAGTTCCGACCCTGTCCCCGCCGAGGGCCTACGCGGGAGGCTCGTCTTGATGGACGAGGCGAGTGGGGAGGTCGTCGCTGAGGTCCCGCACCAGGCTCCCATTACGGAAGACCCGGCCCTGGCTCAACAGGATCAGAAGCAGGGTGCAGGATCGTTAGACGAGAAGGCGGGCCCTGTGGTGCTTGAGCTTCCTCCGGACGCGTACGATGCACATACGACCACAGGTGCTGAACTCCTAGAGGCGCGGCAGCTTTTCGTACGAGCCGTCCCACCCGAAGAACAGGACTGGATCATGAAGTCTGCGATGCTGTTCAGGTGAGCAGGACATGCATCTCTGTTAACCCCAAACCAATATTTCTGCGGTGGACAGCCGTGCCATCGATTCCTCGACATCTCTCATCCTCACCGGTGTCACCTCAGCCTCCACATATTACATCAACCATTCCACACCCGCGCCGTACGCGCCAGACTCGAACTCGTCCCCGCCTTCGTCGGCTGAGTCTGCGCCTAACCCGCCCCGAGTATTACAAGCACTGACCTCTCCCCAAGCGCATGCGGCCCTGGCGCAAGCACATACGTTCAGTGGACAGGCCGTACGCGTGAGCCAGCGCACTGTCGAACTCGTCGAAGGCATGATTCGACGTGCAGTTGGCGGACAACCTACACCTGCCAGGTCGCCGCGGCAGGTAGGCAGCGGCATCGAGGGAAATGGGAAAGCGCCCCAACCCTCGACGCCTCCACCGCCGCCTCCTTACACACCACCATACGCACCTCGCCTCCGCAAAACCAATATGGAAGAGAAGCCCGGTTTACCCCCGCGACACACCCCTGTTGTTGCGGGCATTCCGCCACCTCTTCCACCGCGTTCACCTCAGCCCTCAGCATCGTCATTGTCTGACCCACCCTTAGCAGCCACCGAGTCTGCTGAGCACCACCCCAACCAGCGATTACACAAAGGCGCACAGCTGGTGCTCTCCGCGAACCTTGTGCTCGCTGCTCTAGACGATTCCGTGCGGCGCATGTGGGACGGTAGTAGTGCATCTCTGAATGCGGTCGTTCAGCATAAGTGCGTCGCTTCTTCCTTCCCTTGCGATACCAACTGTGGTGTCTCGAATGGTACTCATTTCGCCACAGGTATGGCTCTGCCGCTGCCCATTCGACGCACCTCGCGAGCCACACGGCGCGCAATGTCGTGCTTGTGTATATTGACATGCGGGGCTTTGCGCGGCGGGCACTCATCAAGAAGGCTGGAACGCAGTGGGTGCGTGGACAGGTTGCGAAAGCGGGCAAGAGTAAAGGGCCTTCCACCCTAGGTGATTCCAAGGCATGAAGCTGAAGAGTTGTAGGCCGACGCGTCGAGATAATACTGTATCTGTAGCAGGGATGTACCTTAGCACGGCTGTTGTAGCATGACAATTTGATTCTGTGAACGGTCACCATTCAATCCTTATGTGGGACGACTCGGAAGTACTTTGTCTTCAAGCACACGGAACGATCGGTCCATCGACATCCTTCTCTGAAATCAAAGGGTTTGATTTCGATTGGAGACTGATACACCATCCTCCGACGCCGAACATTCAGCACCTTCACCTACTGATCATCACATTAATGTCCAGATTCGCCATCAAACCTGAAAACCTCCTCCAAGTCCTAAATGATGTTTCAGGCCTACGCTTACGGTGGAAAGGATCACAACTCACCTGCCACCATGGCTCGTCCCCTCCGCTCCCCTGTGCACCCTCCACGAAGCTTTCCTGCAAGCTGTCTGTCACCGCCCACCACCGGCGCGTCTCTTCATCCTGCGCCATCGCATGCATGTCTGCAGCATAGTCCGTTCCCGTGTACTTGAGATTCGCGACCAGCAGCCGCAAGGGCGGATAATAATGAATCGAGTAGTCGGCAACATGATAGCGCGCGAGCGCCGCGAGCACCCCCGGCCAGGCGGACGCATGCAGAGCCCGATACTCTACCTCGGCACCGGGCTTGAGCTGGGAGCGGTCAGCATGGCATTTGCAAGGAGGAATGTGGAAAAGACCTTGATTATTTGACAGATGCGTTTCGCCATGTTAGTAGGGAGACTCCTTTGTCCTCGTAGCCCTGGTTCACGGTTGTTTTGAGTGCGTCACGGTACGTTTCAGACATCATGAGCCTCAGCGGCGGTCCGAGAACCCGTCGGACCCGTCGAGTGACATGATTTCAGACCCTCCTCGAGAGAACGACACCGTTGCAATAGATAGCATTCAGCTCAGGAGCATATTTCCAAGAAAAGGAGAACACAGAGCAACAAAATTTGAGATGGTTGTAGAACGCGTTTCAAGTTGCCAACAGTCGACAGACCTACATTCAAACTCCGCACTTCTCTCATCGCCTCCACGTCCGCAACACTCGTTGCTCGTAGTCTCTCTCGTTGTACACAGCTCACGACCCCACGACCCCCCTTCTATCAGGCAACTGCACACAGAAATGACCGAGGGTAGCAACTTTGACTATTTGTTCAAGGTGCAGTGAACCGTTTTGCCGGATTGACCTGACGTTGATGTTCCGATCCCCTGTCTGTACAGGTCGTCCTCATTGGAGACTCCGGTGTCGGAAAATCGTGCGTTATCAGGCTGATCTACGTACAGAGTCCCCCTCATAACCTGTCTCTCTCCGTCTCGGTACCCTGGATTTTGCAGTAACTGTATGTCGTCGTCTTGACCCAATGCATGTTTCCAGCATGGTACTCATTCCAGCGCAACAGTGCTCTCGCGGTTCACACGCAATGAATTCAATCTAGAGACAAAGTCGACAATCGGCGTCGAGTTTGCGACACGCTCGATCAACGTGGACGGGAAGACACTGAAGGCGCAGATCTGGGATACTGGTCAGTCCTACCCGCTACGCCGTCTGATGTCCTTATGGCGGGAAGCATATGTGCCCAACAATCGCCATTCTGGTTCCACTCCTCGTGTACAATATCCTGACCTATGACCACGATTTCTCTAGCCGGTCAGGAGCGATACCGTGCCATCACAGCTGCGTAAGCCGCCATTCCCCACCAGCTGCGCCGCTCGTGCTGATATCTTGCAGATACTACCGCGGTGCGGTAGGCGCACTGCTCGTGTACGATATCGCGAAGCACGGCACCTACGTGAACGTGACACGATGGCTCAAGGAGCTGCGCGATCACGCGGACTCGAACATTGTCATCATGCTCGTCGGGAACAAGTCAGATTTGAAGCACCTTCGCGCAGTGCCCACAGACGAGGCGAAGGCGTTTTCAAGTGCGTTCCTGCCCTTTGTCCTGTCTCTCTGCCATACTGTATGCTGACGGTCTGTGCAGCGGAGAACGGCCTGACTTTCATTGAGACGTCGGCGCTGGACGCCTCGAACGTCGAGGCTGCCTTCCAGAACATCCTGACCGGTGAGCCAGCCTGTATCCATCATGCGCGTGCATACACTAAACTGTGACAGACATCTACCGCATCGTGTCTAGCAAGTCGCTCGAGCAGTCTGCCGATCCGATCAAGCCTCCGACAGGCGACTCCATCACGGTGAGCCCGAGCGTCGATGCCAACAACAGCCAGAGCGGCAAGTGCTGTTAATCGTGCGACGTTGGATGCGGGGACGTGGAGGACATTCGGGCTTCTGTGCATACCTTTACATGTGACTTTACTGTAATCTCATTCGCTTTCCACTGTGCCCAGTATATTATTAGCTGCAGGGCGCCATGTACGGAACAAGTCAGTTTATGCAACTTTGCAAAAGAGCGGTAAACGGACGGCGCGCTTTGCGGAATGAGCAAAAAGGTTTGTGAAGGGCACGGCCCATCTGCGCGAACAGACGACTCGTCCTTGTCTCCTAAGACTAACTCGGCACGACCTGCAAGTTGCGGAATTGCTTCCCTGGCGAGTCAAGGTCGTATTATACCAGATCACCCCGATCTTACGAAGGGGGCGACCGAAGGTAACCAAGTTTTCCGGAGGGGACGGTCTTGAACCAGCGCACAGACGAATTTGTCCGTTGAATGGTTAGACCACCTCACATTCCCGGTTGTGGGCCGCTACAGCCACTACACCACGGTGCGATGAATAGGCAGGGCAAAATATACATCTCATTGTATCTGTCATGATCATTGTCAACGTGTTCAGCGGACGTCCGACTGAATGAGTCGTGTTCTCGCCATTCGCCATTAATACGGCCCATTTATGATGAGTCTGAGCCTTTGTCTCCTACAGTCATCCGCAGCGAAGCGAAACTGAACACTGTGTAGCTCGACGGAGCCATGCTGTCTCTCCTCCTCGCGCCGATTATGGCGGTCTACAGTTATGCCTTGCAGCCCGTCGCGCCGTTCACCTGGCTCGGCTTGTCCTTCAGCGCACTCGATGTCGCTGCGGCACTGCGATTGTGCATCGCACTGCGCCAGCTGCGCGAGAAGTTCCAATTGGATCATGCCCGGCAGCGCACCACCGATGCGCGGTTGCCCGCGGTCGAAACACGCTCGTTCGTGCGCAACGTGCTCACGACGCTCACCGTCGTCTTCGGCGGCGAGGCTGTCACAGGTGTGTTCGCCGCGTCTTTATCCATGACGTGCCGCGTGCTGACCCCGCAGCAGCGACCGCACTGGGCATCCCGCCCTCGTTCATGGTCTCTGGCAATACAGTTGCATTCTACACGGCCATCCAGGCGATCGTAGACCGAATACCCAGTATCCCATACCCCACCCTCTACGGCGAGCTTCCGGTCGCAGTTTTGGACGGCTTCAATCGTGCGATGCTCTTGTGCACCTTTGTCCCTCCCGTAGTTGTGCAGAACCCGTACAAGCCCGTGGCCACCTCGCCCTGGAGTCTGCTCCTAGCCTCTTTCGTGCGTTGCCTGTGTTATTGCCAGGGATGACCCACTCACCGTCTTCCAGACGACAGCGAACGGCGGGTTTTTTTCATCAACGCGCTCTCCCTGCTGCAGCCGTACGCGCTGACGCTCACCACGCCCGCGGAGCTGCTTCCGTACGGCTGGACGGCGACGGACCTGTGGTGTGCGCCGCTTATCACGGGGCTGTATGCGCTCCTCACCCACGCACAACCCTTCTGGGCGGACGCGCACGGTGCCGTGCTCGCGTTCCTCGGTGCCGCGTCTTTCGACGACAAGCCGCAGCCTGTCGATCCCGAGCAGGCGCGTGCGCTGTGTGCGGCACTCTTGGCGGCGTTGTTCGTTACGCGTACAGTGAAGACGTTCGGGAAGACGGCGGTGCCGAAGCCCCTTGCGGGCCCGAAGGAGAAAGTCCAGTAGATGAACATGTTGTACGGCGGCTGTGGGAGTCGAGTGTGTGGGAGGCACGATGTAGACTGGATCTAGTGTTGATGTAGTGCTGGGTGTCACGCAAGTGTGGATGGTTTGTACTTTGCCGCTTGGAATCATACGGCAGTACTTGATGAAGACCAGGAGAGCACTCTCTTACAATGTCATACGTATCATACGGAACACCAGGGGAATGCATATAGACAATTACAATCATACAACATAGATCATACGGCATAGGGACTACAACATAAGGTGGAGGGAATCAGCATACATGCATAACACATCGGGACGGCCAGAGATCGGATTGCTCCATTGCGACAGGTGTAATATTCAACGCCTGCCAAGACGTTCTTTGGGAGGACCGAAGTCTAGAACCCGGCGAACCCTAGGTGTGTCCGGCGTGATGGACATCTTCCGCACTGGAGCAGTCTCGCCCCTTGCGGCGCATTCGGCTCGCAGTTTCTCGACTGCAGCCTGTATGTTTCGCTTGACCTTATAGGGGCCAGCCATGGGTGTCCTGTTTTGCTTGTCGTTCAGAGTTTTCTTGAAGTCAGGATCCTCGCGGAGCCACTCCACAGTCAGCAAGCCGATCGGAAGACTGCCAGACCTGTACTGCGCATCAAAGTCAGGCATAGCTGCGAGTTCCTCCGGTGAATCCTTGTGCTTTGCTCTGTAGATGAGACAATGGTAGTCAACCAGGGATTCGCGAACCTATATCAGAGGCGACACCGCTTCAGTAACGGGCCTATGCCGCAAGAAACAAGGCCTACCGATTTTTCAAGGCGTCCGTAGCCCTCCGAGCTGAGGTTCACATTAGGGTTGTGGAACTTGTAGACACCGAGATATTGCAAGTTTTCGTGGATGTCCTCATTGGAATTGTACCGCTTGATGAGATGAACCTCTCGAAATTCTGCAAGCCTCGCTCGCTTAGCCGATGGGGTGTAGATGTATCCGTGTCTGCCAGGTTCTAGACTCCAGCTGCCCAAGGTGTTGACCGCGCTCAAGACCACAAGGCCAGTGGTCCCCTGCAAATGACACTTCAGTTACTGTCGTGAGGCAAGTAAATGGACCACATCACCTTGGAGCGTATACTGATGTCGTGTGGCCCGGCCGCACCTTCCTTGATATAATTATCTTCGCTGTGGAAGAGGTCCACAGCAGGCCTCGTACATTGTAAGAGTGTACATCTGTGTGTCGGTAGAACAGGCAGCTGCTTGAGCAATTCGTTTCTTTTTTCCGCATCGGCGTCAGATATGGGTTCAGGTTGTTCCACAATTTTTCCCGCGCGATTCACCGAGGGTCTTGGCTTCTTCTGCGTAAGGGGAGACTCGGTTATACCTTCGCACGCACCGTAAAAATGCTAGGGACTTACGATGGGAGAGCCGATGTGGGCTGGGATGAACAAGGCGTCTTGTGCGGACCTTTTCTTCCTCGGAGTAGTTGGAGGGTTCTTCCTCGGAGTAGTTGGGGGGTTCATACTTACTGTTGGAGAATGTGTGCAATGGCTGTCGAGATGAATCTTAGGGGAATAGAGCTACAGGCCACCAGTGAAGGGTGTTTTATACGCTGAGAGGCGACGCTTCAAGCAAACCCGTGTCGTCAAAGAGGGCCACGGGGACCATCCAACAAAAAACAGTGGCTTGCAACCGCGAAGCTTGAAGCATGCTTGCCGTACGTGCTGTGTATCGTGCAGCGAATCAATGGATAGGCAATGTCGCGCTTGGACTTGGAGCCACCCCTCGACGCTTGCCTTCCGAGTATGGCATGAGAACAAAGATCCGCAGTCCAATGCAGAGTTTCGAGCGGCCAACCGCGCCCGCGTCAAGTAGCAGAGAATGTTGCCGGGCCATCCTGTCGCAACGGCCTTCTCAGTCAACAAACGAACATGCCATCCAAGCAACAAACACTCTCACGGACGTTTTTTGGATTGAATGAACGTCGTTACCGTGCGGGTCTCAGATTCGAATTTAGATTTGAAGAACAACCTCTTGGACCGTCACGTCGCCGTCGTCTGTGTGGCGGGAAAGGTACAAGGTCGGTCCAGAGATGGTGGCGCTCCATCTCAACTGTACAAGGCCAAGTCAGAAGGCGAACACATAGTTCCAATACTGAGGAAGATCTGCGCTTACTTGGTCAACGCTTGGTCTAAGTGACACAGAGGTACAACGAAATTGCATTGGTGTTGTTTGCGGTAGGAATATGTGATACACTAGCAAGCGCCAGGAAGCTGAACGGTTTTGATCACTTCCGCCTGCAGAAAGATATCCATAAAGCCAACTCCGTCGGTGAGAGAGCTTTGCAGTTGTGTTTTTGTCGCAAGCTTGAAGTAAGAAAAAGTTCGATCGGCCACGTGCATACCGTACTTGAAGCCATATGCGGCCAACCTCTTAGCGCCTTCGCTTGCAAGTCTTTGGGATGACTTGATGTTCTCTAGCTTTACATCTCTCGATATCTGCTGCAGCTGTCTGAAAGTGTATTCCGCGACAGCTGGTCTCTGCTGCAATTAGGTGCTGTGTTTCTGTGTTCTGCGAACTCCGTACCGACGGTTGTCTTCGCTCGGATTCTCTGACCTCATCCACGATACTTGATTCCACTCGGTGCAGCATCTTGTGTCCTATGATGCCTATGCGAAGCATGCGGAAGCGCAGGCTTGCAAGTAGTGCCGCCCTCTTTTTGCTCACCGTCCTAGCTGTTCCGACACACGCCATTTGGCCTTTTCCACCAAAACGCTTCAGCGGGAATGCTCTCTTGAGCGCGGGTTCTATGGGCATAGATGGTGATGGGAGAGTCATCGCTTTTGGGGATTTTAACGGTGACCAATTGTGAGCGGTATTATGTGCGGCGGCGAAATCGGTATGCTCATACTATCTACAGCTTGGACATCCTTGGACTTGGACCCGACCAGCAGACACTGTCAATATACCTATGGAGTCATGGTAAGAACATGTCCTCTACCATGAACGAGACTACTGATATGCTGCAGAGGACTACATCTTCAAGAGATCCGCCGTCTTCAAACATCCCACGAGGGTCTACAATGTCATACCGGGAGACTTCACTCAGCACGGAAGATTAGACTTGCTGGTCATGGGAAAGGCAGACGCAGATGTTCAGCTTGCGATGCAGCTGTATGTTGCATTGCCAGGGGGCGGTTTCGGTGGGCAACCAGTACATGTCGAACACCTTGTTTCGCACAATAACACGGAGTTCAGACTTGAATCCAGTATCCGCACCGCCCTCCATCCCCGCACAGCCGATACCGATGGATTTCAATGGCGACCTCAAGATTGATCTTTTCGGTGTTCCACCCTCAGAGTCATCCGCAGCATCGCCCTTCAGAGTATGGCAGAATGTGTGGAATTCATCACTATCGAACTCACCAATATTTGATATGTGCGTGTCTCTCCCACTACGTCGATGGATAGGGACTGAGCAAGTTGACATACATTGTAGCGTAGAACCCAATATGACTGGAGCTCAATGTACTCTTACCAACCCGCACAGTAATGCTGCTGTGGACCTGAACGGGGATTGTTTAGCAGGTATGTCGTTGTAACGTCCTCTTCTTATAAGAATAGGTTCCTGAACGGGTGCAGACATATTCCTTGTATGCGACAACGTCAGCACCGGGGCCAAGTACTTCCAGATCTGGATCAACAACAAGGACAATGGTTTCGTCCTAGGTCAGACAGATATATTGCCTGCCGGCGTGCAATCGATAGTCTTCGGCGACGTCGGTACGAACTCTCCCCCTGTCATCGTTAATCTTACTGACTGGCTGGCAGACAGAGACGGGACGATAGATATGGTTTTCACGACATGTAATTCTGTTTCGTCATCGACAGGCGTCGGTACAGGGTGCTCTATCAATGTCGCGTACAATCAGCAGTTGCCTCTCTGTTCGTCTTCTACAGGTGGGGGCATGAAGAACGGGAAGCGAGTTTGCCGCCCGCCAGACCAGCTGTGTACGGCCGATCCCAACTTCGGTTTCTCATTGCAGACCGAAAATCCGGTATATCCACGCCTGCTTCCCACGTCGTAAGCCAGCTTCACTGATTGAACATCTCGTGTAGGCTTGGGTCAAGATTCCTCTACAGGACATCTTTCCTCCACCACGCGGCTCTTCAATTGCCCCGTCTCTGTTGGTTCTCGACACATCAAACAACCCTCCTTTTCCTATTCCTTTGAAGCTAGGTGACGCGAACCAAGACGGATTCCCCGATATTCTCGCGATTCTCGCTTCTGGACCAGGCTCTGGGGATCCCCGTACGCCGTATCTCGTGCTGTCCGAACCATGTGCGAAAGGCGTTGCCGGTTGCGACGCGGATGGAAATGGCCGCAGAGGTTGGAGTGTCGTCCGGAAGGGTGCATCCATTTTATCTGGTGTGCAGGATGCACGATCCGCGGCGTTTCTGGACATGGACGAAGATGTACGTTTGTTGGGTATACTCTGCTGAAGAACGCTGTTGATTGGGTGCGACAGGGAACACTGGACATCATGGTGCAGCGCACTGGCCAGCAGGGAGAGGGAAACGTCCTGTTTGTGCAGAATAACTTCTATTATGATGCTTTCTTCCTCAAGGCGATAGGTCTGTCTCCATTTGTGTTCCGGTAAACAGTTTTGTTCATGCTTTTCACAGTCTTGAATGGTGCTTGCGGTAGTGGGTTGTGCACCACGCCGAATAGCTCAGAGAAGTATCATGTAGGTTTCGGACCGACACGTTTGGGTGCAACCGGAGGCTGATTTCTCGCAGCCCTTCGGGGTCAGTTACTCCGGGGCCACATACAAGTACACTATACTCGACACGTCTGGCCGACGTTCTGCGGCAGCCGGTACGTGCGGTCCTTTGTTTTTGCAGGACTGAATCCATGAACTTATCGTGCTTGATGTAGTCGGTCAGCTCCCACAGACATCCTACCATTCCCTTCTCACGCCGTACGCGTACTTCGGGCTCGGGCGCACAAATAATTATATTGAGAACTTGTTTGTGGGCTCGACGAAGCACTCCGAGCAGCATTTCATCAACATGGAAGGTGTCATCCCAAATTCGAAGGTGGTGATCATACCGCCAGTAGGGGACAATGCGTGGAAACGCGAGTTGTACCTGCGTCCTGGCGAGTGGATTCCGTGGGTTACACTGACCGTTGTCTCGGCAACCGTTATCCTGGCCGTCATTGTGTTCGTGCTCCACTGGAATGAGAAGGTGAGAATGGCATTGGATGATGCATTACGAGTAACTGATGGTATACACCTCTAGAGAGAAGACGAGCTCGAGAGGAGGCGCGCGTCACATCATATCAACTTCGACGCACTATAGTACATACATTCATAGTCTATATCCCATGTTCTTCCTCTCTACATACCTATTGTACACTCGTGTCAGCTCAGCAAGATGCGGCGAGATTTATCAAGGCATTAGCTGATGAACTCCCACTCAAGACGCTTCCCCCTTCCTCCTACACACTCCACCCGCCCCTCAGCCTCTAGCTTGCGCAGATGTAGTTCAACGCTCTCCGCGGCGGGCTCCCATAGCGAGTGCGGGTAGTCCGCATAGATCGTCGACACGATCGACCATGTCGTCCACATGTCGTCCGAGGGTGGAGACCACTTCAGCACCTTGACGATCTGCTCCTCGCGATCGAGCCGGTGCTGCAGGTACGTGCTGACGTGCTTCAGGCCGTCCGTCACGGCGGGCCCGTGCCCGGGGTACACCGTGCCATAGAGCGGCTCGGCCCCGCGCCCCCCCTCCCGAAGTCGATCATCTTGCGCAGACTCGCCATGTACGTGCCGAGGTCCTCGAACACGGCGCTCCCGTGCCCGAGCACGGTGTCCGCGGTGAAGAGCGCGCGGTCCTCCGGGTAGTAGAGGCAAGCGAGTCAGTCGTGTGCCCGGGTGTGTGCAGCACCCGCAGCTCGGAGGGATCGGCGGAGGGGCCGGTGACCGCAGGACCTGCGCGTCGTGCAGCTCGTGGATGGGCCCGCCGGAAGGCGCGGGGGGTGGAGGTTTGCGGGGAGCGCGTCGAGCACGGCTGGAGCTTCGTGTCGCGGGCCACGAGGGGGATCATGTGGATGCGCGGGGGCGGAAAGGGAGCGGTGTGGCGCTGTGCCGTGTATCCCAGCGTTGCGGACGAGGGCGAGCACGGAGGGGAGGCCGCCGGCATGGTCTGATGCCTGTGCGTAACGATGATGTCGGAAATGTCAGGCTGGTCTGTCTCCGCGGGCTTGGTGATGTCTTGCAGCGCCTCCTCGAGGAGAGGGACGTACTCGTCCCTGCCTTCGCCGGTGTCGATGAGGATGTATGGATTGTGGTGCCCGACAAGGTATGTGTTCGTCCTACCCATCTGTGAGACTGGAAAGCGAAGAACAGTCCAGAGACGCAGTACCTTGGAGCGTGAACTTTCCCGGATTCTACAACGGTCGATAGAGTGAATTGGCATGGCTGAGATAGCTCCGTAGAAGATCACGACGATACCTGACCGAGAATCCTTGTGACGGTCTTACTTAGCTGTAGATCAGATTAATTTACACTCAGAGGAAATCGCTTGGAGGAGGACACCATACCCGTGTAATTGAAGGTAAGGATTCCAGTCCCTCCATCATATTGGATGATAGGCAACCTCAGCCTGGAGCGCTCGACGTCGGGCCGCCACTAGATGTCCTAAAAAGGCAACTGCGACAGAGCATGGTGTACAAACACAGCCAAACCAACTTCCTGTCCGCAAGGTGTTGGCGGTCTTCGACCATCTCGGACGGCGACGACGATGGCAACAGTTGAGAGTCTTCCACCGTGACGGATGCGCCCTTCTCCAAGCGGAAAAGGTACGTCCGAGCAAGCCTTGTTCCAGTAAAGCTTGCAACCTCACACTTCATCCAGGACACGCTCTCGGTCACACGAAAATGAGCAGCCCCCTGCAACCCGACGCCGCTCTCTCTCGCCTAAGCCTCGCCTCGTAGAGCTTCCCAAAGTCAACGACGTGGACCCGGTGCGCCGTGCAGAACGTGAACGCCAGTTGGCTGCGCGCATGGCTGCGCAGGAGCTCGACAATGTAGGACAAGTCGGCGACAAGGAGAAGCAGAAAGAGGTCGACGCAAAAGCCGAGTTCGCGAAGCTCAGCAGTACTCGCTCTGGCGGGGTGTACATGCCTCCCGCTCGCCTCCGCGCGCTGCAGGAGGCTGCGTCGAAGGACAAGGCGAGTGCAGAGTACCAGCGGCTTTCCTGGGACGCACTGCGCAAGTCCATCACCGGTATAGTCAATCGGGTGAACATCGCGAACATCAAAAACGTCGTCCCGAGCTGTTCTCCGAAAACCTCATCCGCGGCCGCGGCTTGTTCACGAGGAGCATCATGAAGGCGCAGTCGGCCAGTTTGCCTTTCACGCCCGTCTTTGCGGCGTTGGTGGCGATCCTCAACACCAAGCTGCCCCAAGTGGGCGAGCTGTTATTGACTCGCCTGATCAGTCAGTTCCGACGGTCGTTCAAGCGAAATGACAAGGTGCGTTTGTTGTTTCACTGAGGCTCGTGGGTACTGAGAAATCTGTAGATTGTATGTCACTCGACGACGACATTCATCGCACATCTCGTCAACCAAGGCGTCGCGCACGAAATCATCGCGCTCCAGATCATGATGTTACTCCTCGAACGCCCCACAGACGACTCCATCGAGATTGCTGTCGGCTTCATGCGTGAGGTTGGCGCATTCCTCGCCGAGAACTCCCCCAAGGCAAATGCGATCATGTTCGAGCGTTTCCGCGCGGTTCTCAACGAAGGGTCGATCAGCCACCGAGTACAGTATATGATCGAAGTTTTGATGCAGGTACGGAAAGACAAGTACAAGGACAACCCCATTGTTCCGGAGGGCTTGGATCTGGTCGAGGAAGACGACCAGATCACTCATCAGATTCAACTGGAGGAAGAACTGCAGGTCCAGGAGGGGCTCAGTGAGTCTGTCGTCTCTCTTGGGACTCGTTGTACTTATCCATATATTCCTAGATATCTTCAAATTCGACCCCAATTACATCGAGAACGAAGAGAGGTACAATCGATCAAGACCGAGATCCTAGGCGATGACTCAGAGGAAGGGTCGGGATCTGAGTCAGAGGAGTCGGACGAAGAGGAGGATGAAGAAGGTCGGTACCATTTTGAATGGTTTCGATGCACAGTCGCTGACAAGAGTTTCAGCGGTGGCAGAGAAAGAGGGCATTGAGGACCGCACTGAAACGAACTTGACCAACCTGCGTCGAGTCATCTATCTGACGATCATGAACGCGCTCAACTACGAAGAAGCAGTCCACAAACTGCTCAAAGTGCAGATTAAGGAGGGTCAAGAGGTGGGTAGTGACTCTATTCGGTGTACATCGCAACAGCTAACACCAGCTCTAGCTCGAGATGTGCAACATGATCATCGAGTGTTGCTCGCAGGAACGGTCCTACTCAACGTTCTATGGGCTTATCGGCGAGCGCTTCTGCAAGCTCAATCGCATATGGAACGACTGCTTTGAGCAGGCGTTCACCAACTACTATACTACGATCCATCGGTACGAGACAAATCGCTTACGAAACATCGCGCGTTTCTTCGGTCACTTGTTCGCGACGGACTCAATCTCGTGGGTCGCGATGTCGTGTATCCTCCTTACTGAGGACGACACGACGTCCAGTAGTCGTATCTTCATCAAGATCATGCTTACGGAAGTGACGGAGTCGATGGGGTTAAAGACGCTCTCCGAACGCTTCAAGGACGATGAGGTGAAAAGAGCATGTGGAGGCATGTTTCCGATGGACAACCCGAAGAACACTCGGTTCGCTATCAACTACTTCACGAGTGTTGGGCTGGGTGCCGCGACGGAAGAAATGCGTGAGCACTTGAAGGTATGTACAGTTCATATGGTGGTATATTCGGCTTTGCTCACTAGCTTTGTCTGCAGAACGCCCCCAAGATTATCATGGAGCAGCGGCGGGCCATGCTTGAGGCCGAGTCATCATCCTCTGATTCCGATTCGGACGACTCGGATTCGGACGAAGACAGCAAGTCCGCTTCTGATTCAGGCTCGGGTACGGACAGCGCGTCAGATTCAGGCGACTCGAGGCGTAGAGGCCGCAGACGCGCGTCGTACACGCCTCCACCGCGGAGGGGCGCAGATCGCAGGCGCGACGACTCGCGCACACCGCCGCCGCGACGCCGCGACGACTCTCCTTCCCCCCCTCGTCGAGACCGTCGCGCCTCGCCTCCCTCACCTCCTCACTCGCGCTACCGAAACGGCGACAGGGACAGGGACGGTAGGGATACGAGCCGCGACCGGTACAGGTCGCGCCGCGATTCGCCCCCGCTGCCTCGCCGAGATCATACACCCGAGAGGTCATATCGCAGCCGGGCGCGCTCGCCTCCACCTTCACCTTCGCCGCCGCCGCCGCCCCCACGCTCGAGGTACGACCGGCGCTCGAGGTCGCGCTCGCCGCTGCGTCGAGATGTGGTGCCGGATAGCAAGAAATCTCGGAGCGACCATGGTTACGAGAGGAGACGAAGGGATGATTCACGGGACAGGCTGCGTGGGAGGGACGACTCGCGGGATCGTCGCAGCCCCGATGCCCGGGACAGGTACGGGCGGGACTCGAGACGGTAAAAGATCGGTTGCGGTTGCAATTTCGTTGTACAAGCCGTCGTTGGTGTTCTACGCATGTATGTTCCTGTGGGTCGTGGCATGTGCGCGCACAGATATATATTGGACGGATGCGCGTTCAGTCTAAAGGAGCGAATATTTCGGATCGCAGCGGCCACTACGTGCACCATGCGCGGGTCATCGGGTTTTCCTCTTGAACCACCAGCAGGCCGTCGACGTCCGTGATGCTCAGCTGACAACCTACAGCTACTTCACTTGGCTTTGCTCTGCCTGGGCTCCTAATATTACCACACTACAACTCACCGTCTTTGCATCCTGACTCTTCATTTTATGGTACGTCATGAAGTTGTGACAATATATTGACGATCCGAGCAGGTCACTAATATGGCGGCCCTAGGTGTCCACATGTTGCTATCGTTCTTGGACATCCAAATTGCCTTTCAACATGGATTTATATCAAGTATGTACCAAGCTTCAGTGTCCTCGAATCCCATCCCATTTTCCTCCCTCCCGGTGCCACACAAGAACACAATATTCAAGGCGCTTCAACGTCTCCTGGCCAGCAGCACTATTCTCTCAGACTAGACTGCTACGCATGGCTGTCGTCGGGGGCATCCGAATGGGAAGCCTTTGCTAGAATACCACCGGCTGCTCTCATCGCGCGGGCTAGGTGCGGGTTTTCAGAACTCTCCCGTTCCTCAGCCGGACTTTGATGTACGGCGACCCGAATGGTTGCCGAGGACTTGAACGCGCGGCTTCACCAAGGGGGAGATTATACTGGACTTGTCGCCTGCATGTGTGCCTCACCGAGTGCCCATCCCCTTTCTCGGTTATGAAGATATATTCTCTCTGTTTGGCGGACTGGGGATGTGTGCATCGGTGTCTGTCGTCGTTGCCATGATTCAACAGGTTTCATTCGCCTTCTACATTCCACCTCCGAGTCGCCATCTTGCCGAAATAACTGATAGTCCAGCATGTCGCTTCTACAGAACGCCTGTTTCCGCGAAACGGTGCGTACACTCGTCGCTTTCATCGCATCGCATGGACATTGTCCTCGCAATCTCTATGTAGTTCGTCACACAGACTCCAGCTCGGCAGTCCAGCCAAGCATCTGCGCTGCTGTCGCTCACATATTACGTCCAAGCCCCGCGGACGAGCTTTTCAACGTAAGAACAATCGTGCAGTGCCTGTGGACACATTTGATGGTCGAACTCTGGAGTGGGGATGTGGTTGACGTGACGACGTGAAGACGCCCGTGAGGCCATGGGAACTGTTCAGCTGGAAGTCGCTGCAGCACCGCCAGCTCAGCGCGGGTCAGCCACCGACGCGTTTCGACGCGCTACGTCATACGGTGGCGGTTGTCATGGGGCCGCGAGTTCACGCGTGCCATCGGCTTAAATAGCCCCGTCCCGTCTTCCCACATTCCGCCTCTCGTTCAATTAACTCCCACATCCCTCACTCACATCCATGGCAGGTGAGTACCCTCCGCCGCCCCCAGGCCTCCGCCCATGCTCACCCGCGTGTCCGTCGTCCCAGGCACAAAACGCGCCGCAGAAGACGACGCCGCGTCGGGGCCCACCACCCGCTCCGCCAAGGCGCCCAAGACCGACCCCAAGGGCCGTAAGGGCGGCAAGAAGGGCCCCAAGGTGAGCACACGTGCGCGCACCCGCGCGCCTCCAGCCCGCTCACGGCCCGCGCGCCAGGCGAGCATGGCCGCGTCCACGTTCAAGGCGCGCGCGCTGCCCCTCCACGTCAACATCACCCACACCCCGCCCGTCATCGGGGACGACACCGCCACCGCCGCGTCCGCCGACCCGGGCTTCGTCGGCACGACGGCCCTGCTCCCGAGCACGTTCTCGACCGGCAGCTACGGCTGGAAGGGCAACAAGCGCATCACCATCGAGCTGGAGAGCGGCGAGGGCGGCGAGAAGGAGAAGGTCCATGTCATGCTGACGTGAGTGCCGCCGGCCTCTGTCGCCCAGTTTGGCGCTCACGTCGGATTGCGCAGCATCAATGCGACCGTCATGGGCAGCAAGGGCGCCAAGGAGGACGACGGCGAGGAACATGCGGAGGATGTCCCTGAGGCTGATGCCAAGGAGGCGGCGACAAAGCCCGACGAGAAGGCGGAGGAAGACGAGGCCGCACCAGAGCGACAAGACGCATGAGTAGGTTGGTGGGCTCGGCATGAGCACTTGCGATATATATCGTTGTATGTATTGGGGAACATGGCCGTGCAGTACGGCAGACCATCTCGGTTTTACATGTGTATCTACAAAGTAAATCCCTGTGAACGCGCACCGTCGAGCGTACACGGGTACCTTCTATGCCTGCTCCACCTGCAGCTCGCCCACAATCTTCGCCAGTGCATCCCTGCGCATGGGGATCCACAAAGCCTCCCCAGCACCCCCCGCCGCAGTCGACACCACCAAGCCATGGTCCCGGAACTCGCCCAGCAGCGCCCTCAGCGCCGTGTCGTTCGTCGCGATGAACTCGTCCCGCGCCGCACCAAACAGCTGCGCATACCCAAACGCCGCGCCCGCGCCCGCCGCGCCGTCCGCGCCCATCAGCGCCAGCTGCCGCGCGCCCAGCAGCGCAAACAGCCGCCGCGCCTTCTGCGTCACGCTCGCAAGCACATGCCGCGCCGCGCCCTCCGCCACCGCGCCCGGCCCCGGCCCTGGCCCTGGCCCAGCCGCGGCCTTCCCGCCGCGCGCGCCTGCATACGACGCGGGGTCCGCGCCCGCGAGCTCCGCGTCGTACGGCGCGAGCGTCGTGAGGTCGTGCCACAGCCACGCGCCGCCGGGGCCGAAGAGCTCGCCGAGCGTGCAGCGCTGCGCGGCGGCGGCGGCGAAGTGGTCGACGGACGCGACGAGGCGGACGCGCGGGGCGCGGGCGAGGCGGCGAGGGCCGCGCGCGCCTTGGGGGTGCGCAGCGCGGGCGCGTCGGCGCCGTGCAGGACGACGTAGAGCGCGGCTGTGTCTGCGTCTGCGTCTGGAGCGGGGGCGGGGAGGGCGGCGAGGAGGGGGGGGAGGGCGAAGGCGGGGGCGTGGGCGTTGGCGACGAGGACGGGGGCGGCGCGGGCGAGGGCGCGGGCGAAGGCGGTGAGGACGGCGCGCTTGGAGCCGTAGCCGTGCAGGAGGAGGTGGAAGCCGGCGCGCAGCTCGGTGCGCCAGCGCGCGAAGAGCGCGGCGCGGGGGCGGGGGTCGGTCCAGAGCGGGCGGGGGGGCGGGAGGCGGGCGAGGGCGGCGGCGTAGGCGGCGGGGGTGAGCGGGGGGACGAGGTGCGAGAAGACGGCGGGGGAGGTGCGGGAGGGCTTGGAGGCGTGCGCGAAGTAGGCGTCGAAGGCGGTGTGGGTGGCGAAGCCGTGCGGGGGGTCGTCGTCGTCGTCGAGGTGCGAGCGGGCGCTGTATGGGAGACTGCTCGGGTCGTCGTCGTCGTCTTCTGGGTCGGTAGGGGTGGTGTCGTGGAACTCCATGCTGACTGTATGCGGAGGAAGAGGTCGAGAGCAAGTGCGAATTCGCGCGCCACCAGCTTTGAAGAACGCTCACGGACTGACCAAGTGAAAATCTACGATGTTGTACACAGTTATAGCTCGATGTGCACCGTCAGTGGGTTCATTGATGTAGTACTAGGACATGGACGCGGGAAACGTGCGCTGAAATGACTTTGAGGCCAGTCTAAATTAGGCCAGTCACTTAAAACATAGATCGGACCATCGGGACTCGTGCATAATAAAACATGGCATGCCGAGTGCACCGCCCTTGTGCATTAATTATAGGCACCAGTCGACAGCAGCATCGATATCTTCGAAGCGTAGCACAAGGGGGTGTAGTACATGTACGGACCACTTCAGGGACGGACCTGGGCCCAGGCGGTAGAGACAGTCTAGGCCAGTGCAGGCCGGGGGCGCCGGGGTCGGAGAGAAGGGACGGCGCCGGGGGGCCGGAGTGGGGGAGGGTCGGCCGGGGAAGTGGGGAGATGAGGTTCCGGGCTAGGCCTGATGGGCTCGGCCGGGCGGGCGATCTGATCTTGGGGGGATCTGTGCCCTGTCCGCTGCGTCGCATGCCTGGGCTTAGCGGGCTTAGCCATGGCCCTCGACCAACCAAGCTCCCCCCCGCTCTCATCTCTCGCCATGACCATGTCCCCAACAACAAACGACTACACCGCAGACGCAAACGAGGCCCTCCGCCTCTCCCTCGGTCCGTCCCTCTCTCACCCGCTCGCCATCTACTCACCCAGCCGTCTTCAGTTCGCGCCAAGGACGACAAAGCCTCTCTCACTTTGCGCGAGGCCTACGAGGGCTTCCATCCCACCTTTACCTATCCCGTGCGCCCCTTTTTTCGCCACCTCCTCTTTTCCTCGCTAATCCAACCGCTCTCTCGCTCGCAGATATTCGGAGAACACGAACAAATTTATGGTTACAGCAACCTCGTTGTAGACGTACGTGCCCTAGACCCTCTCCTGCCTCCGCCCGCCCGCGTCTGACCCGCCCATCTAGCTCAAATTCGCGTCCGGCTCGCTCGCACAGTACCTCCATGTCTCCTACGCAGACACGCTTCCGTCCACCAGCACAGTCGACGACATCGAGGGCGTCCTCGGGAAGAGGATCCCCCCTGGTACGTCCCGCCCGCGCCGCGCCCTATCTCGCTCCCTCACTCGCCTTGCCAGACTACTACACCGACGAGGCCGACTTCATCGCGCGCGTCGAGGCCGACGCGATCGCCTTCCGACCCCCCGGAAAGCGCATCTCCCACTACCTCCGCCCCGCCCGCTTGCCTTCGCGCAAGGGCAAGAACGTCGCCATCTCCCGTGTGCTCAGCCCCGAGGACGAGGAGATTGTCGAGTTTGAGGTGTACCATGTGCGTTGCCTTTCTTTCTTGCGTGGCGCGTTCCCGGTGGCCTCTCTGTGTGTGGCCGAGGCCACTGCTGAGAGTTTCGTGAATATCGAACATCGTCTCCCGCAAGGATATACATCGGCACCCCCTGCCCGTTGTTCGCTCAGACCATCGTTTTCTCGCAACGTCATACGCTCCGATCTCGCGTATGCGCCGGTCCAAGCGCAATTCGGGTAAGGCTCACCAGCCGTCGAGCCGGACACTCCCGCCCGCCTTACACGCGCTCTTCTCTTCCTGCTGTGCTTCTTGCCGACCCTGGCGATTGACATTGAATCCTTGGCAGAGCACATGGGATACACCTGGATTCCGTGACTACCACCGCCGCATGCAGCTCTTCATCCTTCTCTATATCGAGGCGGGCTCGTACATCAACGAGGCCGAGGATACCTGGGAGTTTGTCGTATTGTGCGTCTATTCCTTCTTTTTGTTAGCCCGTTGAGATGCTGATGTGCACTCGTCTCCCTTGTCCGTCCTCGTGCATTCGACCGCTCTCCGCCACTCCAGATACGAGAAGCGGAAGCGCCGCTCTGACCCGGATGTTGCGACGTACCACTTTGTGGGGTATTCAACGCTGTATCCGTTCTACTGTTTCCCAGAGAAAGTGCGCATGCGTCTGAGGTACGGCGTCAATCCACCCACCACCGCACGGACCTGACCTGCTGCCTCCCAGCCAATTCGTGATTCTGCCGCCATATCAGCAAGAGGGCCACGGCTGTGAGCACCCCTCTTCTCCTCCACCTCCTCTCACGCACTGACCGTGCTCCACCCCAGCTGCGCTGTACAATGCGATCTACCAATATGTGTTGACCGTGCCGCACATTGCGGAGCTGACGGTGGAGGACCCGGCAGAGGCGTTTGAGGACCTGCGTGATCGGAACGACCTGAAGATGCTGCTCGCTCACGAGCGATTCATGCGCGAGGGGCTCGGCGACGCGTACGCTGGGAGCGGGGGAAGCGGTGGAGATTTGCTCGGGCACGCGCATGGCATCCTGAGCAATGGGGTGGGGAGCAACGGCGGGGGAAAGGTAATGAAGACGAAGCGGCGCGCACACGCGCATGCCCCGGGACACGCGCAGAGCGGACGGCTGGGCCCGCCGGCGGAGCGGACGTGGCTGGAGAAGTGGCGGATCGACCTGAAGCTCGCGTCGGTGCGCATACATTGAACCCTTTGCTCCATCGTGCCGTTCTGCTGACGGCGGTGCAGCGACAGTTCAATCGCCTGGTGGAGATGCTGATGCTGAAGCACCTGGACCAGGCCGACACGCGGGCGGTGAAGGCGTACCGGCTGCAGGTGAAGGAGCGGCTGTACCGCTTCAATTATGTGCGTTGCTCACGTCATATGTCAGGGCGCGTTCCCGGGGCTGACCGCGCTGTGCTGCGCCGCCAGGAGGTTCTGATGCAGCTGGACAAGCAGGAACGCCAGCACAAGCTCGAGGAGACGTTCCAGGGCGTGCGTGACGACTACCGGCGCATCCTCGCGCTTGTGTATTGACCGGCGGCTCCCGCGGTGTGTCCTGGCTGGATGATGTCGCGGCAGACAAGGACGGGGACGGACGCTCTTGTGTGTTCGCACTGTGGCTCGAGTGCGATGCTGGACTGTGCCGTGGCGTATGGTTCGAGATTTACATGCTGGGTTCTGGGATGCGACGGGCTGCGTGGATTGTGCGGTTGCGGTGTACATAATACTAGGTACTGTGTTTATTGCTCTCCCGGTTACAATTACGATGGTAGGGTGTGTGCAGGCTTGGAGCGCTGCCTTGTCGGCCCAAGGATGATGGTCATCTTCGTCGAGATTGACAAGGAGGGTTCTCGGTTCGTATAAATTCGAAACGCCACCTTGGGCAGTACGCAATTTTGTCCAATATGTATTGCAACATGCCTTGCTTTTCATGCAAGTCCTTTGTTCGTTGACGTTCTTGTGATTCTGACTGATAATGTTCCGTTCCCCAGTCCGAGGCCGTCGTACATCTTGGAAAGCATTGACAATGTTCGACTTTGATCTTCATTGCGTGTTTGCTGTTAAATGACCGCGTCGACCGCAACTCTTACCCGTGCGTTCCATCTTGGTGATAGTACACTGGCATATGCTGACACGTCTCAGCTGAGGGGTACGTGTCTTATGTTGCATTCTGATCCAGGGAAACCGGACATGCGCACTAGACACGTACCACACGCGGCCAGTCTCTCTAGTGCGCATCATAGTCAACGACGACTGACTCCGGGATGACGATGGCAATGACGACCAGCCCGGGCCCCCATTCGGCCTTGCGAGAGCTTGCCTGGGCGACGCTGACTGACAAGTCTCCGCACTTTACACCGGACACTATAGTCGATCACCAGATACACTGCGACCCTGCAGTGTTCTTGCCAGCCTCCCGGACTTCGTCGAACGACGTCTCCCACCCTTCTCCCGCCACCCACGTAAGAAGCCTACGCCGCGATGTGCGCGAGCTTCCTGGGCACCGGACTGACGCTAACCGAAGAAGAGGCGGAGATGAACCCGGCGCCGGGTCCCTTTCATTTCTGCTCTTCCGGTATGAAGGCTGGTGCGATCACACACGTACTACTTACCTCAAGCACTGGCAGCTTACGCTCGCTGCGCATCCTCAGGCCAAGTAGTCTCCCTGCGAAGCCAATGCATGGCAAGCTGGGCCGTGCTGGATCCCTCGGCCCTGCGCCGGCACGCACCGCACAGATCATCCGGTGCGCAAAATCGCTCCTTTCGCCCGCGCCACGCTCGCCTTCCAGCCTTCCGGGGCTTCTCCATTCATTCCCCTGTCGCCCCAGAATCCTCGCACAACCCCGGCCAGTGCCCAGCCTGCACCCATATCCGTCATCCTGCGGCGCGGCACTGTGCCAGGCCGCACAGCCTGGGCCTGGGCCGCTGGTACTGGCGCGCGACAGTGCTGGTGGCCTGCTTCTCCGGCCGTGCGCCTCGTGTGCCCAGGGTCTCGGATCCGGAACGCACCCTGGCACCAACCTCCCGGGCGCGGACCACACGCACGGTGGCCGCCGAGTGTCCGAGTCGACGCGGCTCTGTCAATGGCGCTGCGCGGAGACCTCCGAGACTGCCTCGCGCACTGTATCGGTGCGTGTCCTCGGCGTGCGAGTGCCCCGCCCGCGTTCTTCGGTTCGGCGGCGCGCCGCCGCTCGGGGCCGTGCAGGCCTTCAAGCTTCAAGATGTAGTGGGGCGTGCAGGCTAGCCTGCTGCGCCCTGCTGTCGAGCATTCTGTGCGCATGCGAGGTTTAATTGTGCGTGGTTGCGCAATCGCGTCGATGGACCGACTGCGCGCACGCGATCGCCGCGCTTTGGTGCGGTGGACGGCGTCGTGCCACACACCCGTGGCCGTTGGGTTCAGCACGCACCGGCGCGTCCCTCGGTTGTCCAAAGGGCCCGAGGGCGGCCTCTGCAGACGTCGTGCTCTTCCTTGGACTTTTGCACTCTGGCCCGTACGGCAGCGCTGCTCTCTGGGTTCGCTCTCTAGTGTGCAGCAGCTCCTGCGCTGGAAGAGCCCCGGCCTGTTGGTCGGCGTGGCCGTTGCTTTGCCCTGGATCGACACTGCGAGCTGGCGATATCCCACGGGCCACTCCGACCGCGCTTGCTAAGTTGTTGAGGTCGAAGAAAGGTCTGAGCTGTCGCGATGCATGCGGCCGGTCTCTCGCCATGTGGTCTCACGGCTCTGTGGTGCACACTGGCTCGCTCGGCTTGACAGCTTGGAGGTGGCGGACGAGTGGGCGGTAAACGATACCGTACATAAAGAACGCCGTGGCATTCCGCCAGTACTTGCTGGATCCGGTATACCATCGTAGCTGAGCTAAAAACCGGCGTCCTCAGGATCGTGTTCACTCTTTCTATCGTGATCACTGTCTGTTGACAGTTGACCCCATATATCTATGGCAATACCTCCTTTGAGAGGATGCATGGAAGTTCCAGTGCACAAGAACCTGGTAGATCTGAAGAGGAGAAAGCTCTCGAATTCCGGTATTCGGTGTCGATGAACCAGAGTCAGGCGAGGACATTAATGAGCCAAGTACTGGCCGGTGTAAATTCCCTGATTACAGAGAAGGCAGCTTGAATCTCGCTTCCTTCAAAGGCCCTACCGGATCCCAGGAGACCATTCGTCCCACAGCGCGGTCGTTGAGCAGCACAACTGCGCTCGTAGCCGTCGAGCGGCGAAGCGTTGCCCCTGTACACCATCTCGACCCACTCGCCCTGTGCAGCGACGTCTGGGAACCGCGCCCGGAGGCATTTCACAGGCCCGCACTGGCACTGCCCAGTGTGGAGAGACAGAAACGAGACGGCGGAGGCTTGGTAGGAGGGGAAAGGTGCGCAGCGGCCGAAGTTCGTGGTCGCGCCGACGGACATCATGCTGCATGGAGGAGTGCTGGCATATCATGTGGGATCTCAAAGTGGCTCTGGAATGGTGCTCACTATGAGCAGCCCGAGGGGAAGGGATGTCGTGCAGCCATTTTCTGGCATGCCACCGGACATACCCTCATCTTTTGAAGCAAACAGAATAGACACTCCGCGCACCCCGAGCGGTGCAAAGTCGTTGCACAGGTTGCTGGAGCATGCGCCAAGTTGGATTTGAGCTCTGTTCCACCTGTTGTACCACAAGACATGGAAAAGAACACGAGGCCAGGCTCGGAGACGGCTCATATTGCGACTGGTCACTGCCAAAGCGTGGGAGAGTCTTCGCCGAGGAGGTAGGGTTTAGTATCCCTAAAAAGCCACTGTCGCCATCGTCGTTCGCGCCAACAGAAAGAAATATGACCTCGATGCTGTCGCAAGGTCCGCAATATACTGCATATCAAGATTCTACGTGAGGCGTAGAGTCAGAGGGGTGCATATGTGATCATTTATGACAAGACGCAGAGACTCGACCTTGCATTGTTTTGGATTTTCTGTGCACCATAAAGACATTGCACCGTGACTGTTGCCGAGGAAGACATGTCTGGTCAGGAGTTATGCAGAAAGAGCTGGATATGCATAATTATCAAATGTTGCCAGGTCAACTCGTACAGAGCCATACACACCTGGAGATCGAATGTACTGGTGTATACGTAGTCGTAGTACGATGTAGCAGCGAGCTGACTGGAGCCTTGGTTGCAGGCGTAGTCGGGAGTGCGTAGCAGTCTTCCAGACACGACAGTGTGATATCTTAAGAAACAATAAGAGGGCCCGGAGATCTTGAGGCCAGGAACTTTCAATTAAACAAGCCCGCAGGTGCCAGCGGACATGTATTGCAGTAGGATGGGCAATACCGAGATGCCCCTTGACGTTTCGCAGTAATGAAGTAGGAGAGCGTCCGGACTGTCTGCTGCCCAGTGCTCGTATGAGTATGACTTGGATGGAGTAGTCCTCACCAAGCAACTTCTTGTTCGCCGCAGCCACACCAATAGAAACCTCGACGTCGAGCCAATCTCCAGCGGGAGAAAAATAGTGGCATTCAGATCATAGAGCAAGCCCGGGCCCAAGGACGGTACTGGGCGACAAGCTTGAACGGCATCCACTGTGGGTGTCAATGGGTTGACTGTCAATGCGTAGCAGTAAAGCACGAGCCCCAGATCTAGCGAATGAGCCGTTCAATTCGAACGTTGTCAACCGTTGATGAAGCCTGCCGCGGCCGTCGTTGACGCCATACCTCTGCCAATACTCATGAGCAATAAAAACGGAATAGAACAGAAACCGCCCCAGGCTGCCGTCATGAGGAGGGCATATACGCGTTGGACCATGGGATTATACGGTGGAAGTCCACAATGCGCTTATTGGGAACACAGCTGCAGCTTCTCCTCGCGCATGACGAGATGTCGCATGAATGAATGATATGAAGAACAGAGCAGTTGGTTGTCGTCGCTGTCGCGAACGACGAGCTCGACCGAAGGCCAAATTTTGGGGCAAACGCTGAAAACCTACGTTGCGTCGACTGCCTACCCTCGGAGGGACACATTCGAGTGCTGCAGGTTACTGTACAACGCCGATAATCTAATCATACATCCCAGGCTCTTCATCCAGTTCCTCCTCTCACCGCAGCGTGACCAGTTCTGCGAAAGACCCATTAGCATGTGTCGTCACAAGCCAGACAGAACCATGAACTCACCCTCGCCCGACGTCGGGTGGATTGCGACCGTGTCGTCCAGATCCTGCTTGCGTGCACCCATCTTCACGGCAACGCCGAATCCTTGCATGACTTCGTCACTGCCAAGCCCAATGATGTGGATGCCGACGACGAGCTCCTCGGGGCCGGTCACGATCAGCTTGTACAAGGACGGCTCCTTGTGCTCCTCGGGGATCATCGAGAAGTACAGCGCACGGAACGACGACTTGTCTGTGCGGCACTGTCAGCCAGCTGTGCAACAGAGAGAAACGGCACGGGACGCACAGATCTTGACATTCTCGTCGCCGTACTTCTTGCGCGCCTCGGGCTCAGTCAGCCCAACCGTCCCAATTGTCGGGTGCCTGCACACCAGCGTCAGCGTGCCGGCGAACGACAAGAGACAGACACGCACGAGAAGACGACAGTGGGGATGTTCTCGTAGCTGAGCTTGTCGTTCTTGAACTTCTCCCCGCCGTACAGGCGGTTGCTCAGCCGGCGCGCGGCCGCAATCGCGACGGGCGTGAGCTGCGCGCGGCCGCACACGTCCCCGAGCGCGAAGATGCCCGGCACGCTGCTCTGCTGCCAGTCGTCCACGACGACGTCGCCCTTCTTGTCGAGCTTCACGCCGAGGCGCTCGAGGCCCAGCTGCTCCGTGTTCGCGTGCCGCCCGATCGCCCACAACAGCACGTCGACCTCGACCGCCTCGCCCTTGTCCGTGTGCACAGTCAAAGGTTTGCCCGGCGCGCCGTCTACGCGCACGACGTTCGAGCCGGGGTGGAAATTGATGCCAGTATGCCCCATCCACTTGGTCAGCACGTCGCCGAGCGCAGGGTCGAACGTGCGCAACACCGTGTCGCCACGGATGAACGAATGCACAGTCGTGCCCAGCGTGTTGAACACGCCTGCGAGCTCCACCGCGATGTACCCCGCACCGACAACCGCGACGCGCTTCGGCTGCTCTTCAAGGTCAAAGAAGCCATCGCTGTCGATGCCCAGGCTCGCACCGGGGATGTCGTTGTCGCTCGGGATCGTGGGCCGCCCACCCGTTGCAACGACGATGCGGTCCGTCTGCAGGTCGTACGACGTCCCGTCCGGCCGCGTCACGCGCACCGACGTCGGGGACAGCACCTTCGCGAAGCCGTGGTGCTGCTCTACACCCTCCTTCTCGACATTGCTGTCGTAGATGCCGTTGAGGCGGCGGATGTATGCGTCTCGCTGTGGCTTGAAGGTCGACCACGAGAACTGCGGGGCGCCGATTCCGGGGCCCTTGAATTGGTACCCTTCTGCATGCCGAATTTTATCTGCGATGTCGGCTGCATGCCACATAATCTGCGGAGAAGTCAGACTCGGTGTCTTCAGGTGATACGCATATTGCATGCCTTTTTGGGAACACATCCTGCATAGGACACATGAGACGTCAGTGAAGTACTAGCGATCAGTAGAGACGGTGTATACTCACCAACATTAACGCATGTTCCGCCCAATCTCTCTGTGGCTTCGATCAACGCAACCTTCGCGCCATACGAAGCCGCGCGACGCTGTAAGGGAAGCATGAAAAGATCAGCATGGCAGCAATTGCGAGAGCAAGATAGAGAAGTCAGTGTCTGTATGCACCACGATACTCATCGCAGGTGTCCTCACCATACACTTTCTCAAAACGCGTCGTCACAACGATCGTGGACCGCGACAGAGCAGCATCATGCGCATATATGCGCATCTTACGGTAATTCTCACCGCCTCGCGCCTGCCATGGTGAATGCATTCGAAGGAAGCACACTCACCGCGCCTGCAACGCCGCCGCTGCCTCCTCCTATCCACACAATGTCATATTTTGCAAGCCCGGGCTTCGTGACGGGCGGCATAGTGTTTGTATGCGCCGCGGTTGCACCTGAGGGATCGAATCTAGCAGCTGCACTTGAAAACGCGCGGTTGATCTGACGGAGACATTAGCATCTGCCAAGCTACGCCTCACGAAGTACACTAATGTAGCGGAGACGCGTAGGGCGCCCACCGGGCGATAGACTGCTCGAGTGCTGCTCCCATTCTGACTCTTGGATACATGCCCCAAGACCCGAGCTCGCACTTCACGCCAATGTGCAGAACGCTTGTATGACAGGACTCGCCGGCAAGAAAGCGACGTACCTGCAGAAGCCTATGCGCCGCAGCCGCGTTCGGGCTGGATGTGGTGCTGATATTGGCGAGCAGAGAACGGGGAGCAAAGGACACGCGTCGGGCGGGGTGAGCTCGTGCGTGCAGAAGCGGGGCGCGTAAAGGGGAAACGGATGGAGAAGCCAGGGCGCGGGCGGGGAGGGGAATATATATGAGATAGATATCCGGGTGGGACCTGGTGTGAATCAGCACAGAACTAGAGAAGGCGTATACACGCGCGTATGACGAACACAGCACAAGACGATCGATGGCGAGTTCAATTCAAGACGCGTACTTCACTAAGCCTCCCATCACGTGACCCAATATCCGTCAGCGATTATCGTGGCAGTGCGCGACGGCCGGCGTGGCCGACATGTGTCCAGCGACGTGGATGCAAAAGCAGTGCTATTCTACGCATACCAGCTAGCACTACCTACGCACAAGACCAAAGAGACGAACGTCCCGACGCGCAACCCAGCAAGTACGTACGATGTGTCCGACAGCGAGCACGAATATTATGAGTAATCCCCCTGTGGAGTCTCCGATGATATGGAATGCGTGTGCACGAAACCTGGAAAATAAAATAGCGAACGCGGACGATGGATGCTGACAGACGAAACAATAATGGATGAACAAGAGGCGCCAGCAGGAGTAACGCCAATTGCGCAAAGGATGCGTACCCCCAAGGCGGCGCCGCATTGAAAGGGCATAGACATATAGGGCATATAGCATCAGTGGCCGAGGACACTGATATGGGATGGCGATGGCGATGGCGATGGCGATTGCAGGATTAGGAATTAATGATGACGCAGACGTAGTCTTGTTGGGGTGAGATGGGGAGCACTTGCGAGGGTATATACACTAGGGGGGACGAGCAAAGCAAGAGTGGGGACGAGGAGATCGAGAAGCGAGGCAAAGGCGCGGACAACGGTGATATGAGATACACAGCAAGAAGCGGGAAGGCGAGGTCTATTAGAATGGTGGTGATATGTATGAATGCAAGCCGGAGTGAATTGCATTTGGATGAGGGAACCAAGTCGAATGAGCTTTGGGGGCATGCAACGTTGTCGCCATACCCCGTAAATTTTGGCCCTGAGCACGAGTAAGCACATACTGGGTGGGATTTCCAGATGTGCAGGCCTGCGCAGCGAAGGCAGCGGAGATAGTGCGAGGGGCAATGGGGTGGCAAGCGTGGATGGCGAGAGCAATGCCTTTTGCGATTTGAGCGAGGCATGGTGGGGAATTGGATCTGCGCGAACGCAACCGTGCACGCGCTCTATTTCCCCGCTGCCCAGTATGCAGCTGCTCTATCACCATACGCATCTTCCTACGCACCACGCACCGACTGCCTTCAAAAGCAGACGGCATTAACTCGAGCCTGCGCTCGAAGCCGTGTCGACGGTCTCCTTATGCCAGCTGATCTTCTCCACACCTGCACCCAGCGCCAGCGCGGTGAGCCGGTTGTGCTCCTGCAAGGAACACAATCAACCCCTACTCCTCGGACCGCTGCAAGACGCGGGAAGGACAGGGGAAAGCAACGCACCAGTTCCTCGTCGTCTTCCTCATCGTCCTCTCCCTCTTCACCGCCGTCCACACCTCCCTTCTCCACCTCGCCCTCCGCACTCGGGCTCGCACTGACGCCCTCTCCACTCTCCGTCGACTCCGAACTCATGCTTTCCCTTCTCGACGACGCCTCATCTACCTGCGACTCCTTTGCCTCGTCCACCGCGGACGCCGACAGCACACCGGGCACGCCGCGCGCGGTGTCGAGGCTCCCATTGCGCTCGGGCTTGGGCACCTGTACACTCGGGATCCGCTCAATCGACATGCGCGGCCCATGTGCAGAATGCGTGTGGTGGTGCGAGATCGAATGCGAATACGAATGCGAGTGATGATGGTGCGGCGCCGGCGCCGGTACCGCCACAGCCGTGTACACGTGCTCGCCCTCCGCATGCGCAGGCGGTGTGTCCACGGGCGACGAGACGGGGGAGGGCGTGAAGATTGCCGCAGCAATCGCCAAGGCTGCAGGGGACGGCGCGGGGACATCTTGTGCGGGGACAGCTTGTGCCGGCGCTTCTGTCTCCTCTGGCGCCGTCTCTCCTGCTGCGGGGGCCGCGGCCTGCTCTTCGCGCTCACGCTTCTCCCGCTCTTCGCGCTCGCGTTTCTCCCGCTCCTCCCGCCGCCGTTTTACCCACGACATCCCGCTCCCGTCCTCGCCGTCCTCGCTCCTGCCCGTACTGCGGGCCGGAGCAGCGACATTCTCACCTTCCGGGGAACCGTCGGCGCGCCCGCGTGCGTGCGGTCCTTCATGTGCACCGACCTTCACACCACCACCAGACTGTACCTTCGCCCAGACGCTTGCCCCGACCCCGCCCGTCTGCACGCTGCCCATCCCGCCGTACCCCCACTCGACAAACTCGGGCTCCTCCGAGCTAAACAACGCACAGCCCAAATCAGCACGCGCAGATCGGCAAAGAAACACCAGAAGCACACGCACCGGACGTTCGCAAATGGGTTCTGGCTCCGTTTCGCGCCGTACACGCGCCCGTTAAGCATCTTCTGCTGCCGCCGCCCGTTCCCCACCTGGCTCGGACTTCGGCTCGCACTCGCGGCGCTCCCGCTTCGCGAGCGCCCGCGCTCCTCCTCCGTGAGGCTCTGCGTGCGCCCGAGCGCCACGCCTTTCTTGTCCTTGTCCTTGTCCTTCGCACGCTTCGGCGTGCCGCGCGCCGCGCCCCACGGGTCGCCCTCGCTCGTCCAGCGGTGCAGCGGCGCGCCGAACTCGCGCACCCACTCCGGCTCGCGCTCCCGCGAGCGGCTCGAGCTCCGGCTCGACGTGCCCTTGGCGCCCCTGCCCTCACCGTCGTCGCAGAGGCTGCTCGCGCGATTCGCGAGGGGCCCGAGGAGCGGCTTGAAGAGCTTGCGCGACCACTTGCTCCCGGTGGAGCCCGAGCGCCTGGGCGCCTCGTTGCTCAGTTCTGATACAGACGGATGGGGAGAAGCTGGGAGGATGGTCCATTCGTGGTCGACGTTGGTGGTGCTGCCCGTGAGATTGAGGTATGAGATGGATGGAGTGGGCGGGGCGGAGTGGGCGGCGGTCGCGGTGATGGTGCTCGTGAGGGTCGCTGTGGACTCGGAGGGCAGCAGGGGGGTGGTCGTACCGCCGGCGCCGCTGTTGCCGTTGCTGCCGCTGCCGCTGCTGCTGAAGAGGGTGCTGCCAATGAAGAGGAGTGAGCTCGGGGAGCGCCGACCCTGCATGGGATCATGCACTCGGAGCTTGCCGTCTTCTCTGCCGAGGGCGGTTGCGTCAGTGGCGGGTTCGTCGGTGTCGTCTAGAAAGACGGAGGGGTACGCGGGGTCGCCGAGCTGCTCGCGACGCGGATCTGGCAGGGGCGCAAAGCGAATTCTGCGCATGGCTGGCGAGGAGCCAGACCGTGGCTTTTGGAGGTGCTGTGTGTGGGGAGTGACTGCACCGTTGCGACGAGGGCCGTCAGGGGATGTCTCCTTGCTGTTGCTTGCACTGGAAGGGAAGTACTCGTAGTCCGAGGTGTTGGGATTGGATGCTGATGAAGCGGATGACGAGAGGGAGATGTTGGACGGCACCAGCAGCGGTAGCGCAGAGCAGTGCTGGTACGGGGAAACAGAAGGGGAAGGGTTCAAGAGTATGCCATGCCGAGGGGCGCAAGATGGGTGGAGAACTGCGGCCATGGTGCTGGGGGACTGACGGGGAAAGGTAGGAAGTACAAATAGAGAACGAAGAAGAGAGGAGGGAGTGGCACAGGGTGGCCCTGAAGAGAGAGGAAGAGAGTAGATATTACGGGAAGCAGAGACTCCAAACAAAGCGATGCTCTGCGGTCTGCACGCCATCGACTTCTGTCCTCTCAACCCGCCTTGGCAGCTGCAGCGGTTCCTGGGGTCCCTCCGTGGCCACCCATGTGAATCGTCTCTGCCCACAAAAGGCAACTCCTTCCCAGATCATCCACAATAGGAACCTCCCCTCCTGCCCGGCGCTGCCTCGCTGGTCGGGCGCGTGAATCGATGGCACAGTAATGGCGTCCAGACCGACGTGCACCGAGCCCGGATACTTCTGCAATGCAGTCTGTGCGCCGCCCATGTCAAATTTCTCGTCGTCCAACAGCGTTATGCGCTCCCCCGCCACCGACGCCGTGACCCCATCACGGGGTGTTTGCTTCCGCCGCACCCCGATCACCGACTCGGTCCTCTCCGTCTCATCTCCATCTCAACGAGCTGACAGAAATCTTCCTGTTCCGTTCCCCGACGGGCACCGTCATCATCCTGGCGACCACCGTGTCTTGACGCCTCGCGGTTCCCGGCCTTTGCCTGGCGCACCTGACGCGTGTCCGGCGCGCCGTCCTTACGAGGCCGGGCTGTCTGTCGTGCTCCGGCGTCGTGCATACGCGTCCTTGGCTGGCCCGGGCCGCCCTGGATCCTTCCGACATTCATGCGAGTATATGCGAGGCAGGGTTGCCTTTTTTCATGAATATTATACAGCACGTACGTATCGTGGTTTCGACACCGCCGCTGAATTCCTGTTCTCTCCGATTCACTAGCTGCCGCAGTATTCCTATTCGAACACTACTGCGCCGCACTCACCGCCTCAAAATCCTGCATATGCCTGCATGCTCGCTCCCTCTTATAACCTGCTGTGCCCCGCGTGTCTACCGTGCCAGCACAAGACACCCTCGAATGACGCGTCTACCTGGCAATTGTACTGCCGCTGGTCGCATCAACCACAGTCACGTAACCTGCGCTTTCTTGTCTTCATCAGCCAGTGAAGACATTTATGACTCAGTCGTTGGTAATGGTCATGGTCTTATCTTGTCTCATGATATCTTATGGTCTATGCGTGTTCTCACGGTATGTCTGTTGCATCCTCAAGAGAGCCATAGAACACCTGGATTATGTGTCCAATATCTTGGCAGGAGTTCTATTATCAACAACACCTACGCCAACTGGAGTCTGCATCAGCCCGCTTTCGCGATAAGCACCTCGTCGAGGGCCCGTGATGTGCACCCTGGTATTTCGAACTTTCTACACCCTGTTCCGAGGTCGCCCCGTGGGGTGCTCGGGGTGCAATCTCATCTGATCCGCTACCCTTTGCTATCGGGAATGGCCGCTGATTTGCACCTTCTATACCTCCCTTGCATGCAGTGCAGCTCTCTGCTTATCTCGTCTGAGGATGCTGCCGCATGAGACCGCTCATAACAACTTGCTTTCCGAAGCACCGTGAACCTCGCCACCCTCTTTCTGGTACTGCGCAAGGCTGACGACACGCCGCGATGTGACGCCACTAGGGTTGTGAACCGACAGACTGGTAGTTTATCGATCATTTACTACTCACATCGCGATCCACTGTCGGGACATGCCGGCGGTCATTCGTCCCTGTTGGTTTTCGCGGGTTTTTCATCTTCAATTGTGAGGAACGTTCCTGGTTTTGTGTGCTGACTGCTGCGTCAATCATCCCGAGCTCGCAATATATCAGTGTACATGATCTAGACGTTGACAACCTCCACGACCATCAGCGCAGGAAATGCGCCCATCTACTTAGCTCGCTTTGTCTCGAGATGAATCTCGCGCAAACCTTCTCGGTATGTCTCACCGTCGTACGTGGTTTCACCCCATTTCTTCACGGTGTCAAACTCTGATGTCTGTAATGTCATGTCGGGATCAGGTTGGCAGCATGAGAGTAATTAGCACAGGCCTTTTCGCTTGCACATCGACTATTCTCGGCAACGGAGCTTGTGCACTCAAATGAGATGAGGCGAACTCGACGTGGCCTTTCAATCAAGCGCCGGATGGCGAGCCTCCGGAGTCCGGAAATTGTTTGCTATCAAGGCATAGCGCGGCAGACATCCGCCTCGCTGTAACTCGCTTCGCTTCTGGGTTGCCGTTGCAACTGCACGCTAGTGCTCGTTCTACTCGCCGGTGCGTGTCCGTGGGCGGTCTATGTCAGGATACAACTTCGCAACGAGCTGCGACTCCGCACGGGCGGCTGCGCGTCCGAAGTAAGGAAAGCGCAGTGGCGCCCCGTGGGATTTGTGCGCATTCCCTGTATTCTTGCATACACGACGCACGTTCGCACTTGCCCTGTTCATACGGCACCTTTCCAGGGACCATTCAGGGCTAGTCATCGCATTTGCTCAGCGCAACCCCGCCGGCATGTAAATGCACGGCCGGTTGCTCTCCCGCAACGTCTCACCCTGATCATTCGCGGCCAGTCAATCTTCGCACTACAGTCCGACACTCACTTGCTTGTCCACAGTCTGTGAACGGCTTGCACACGCGTGCAGCCTCGTAACGGTTTCCTCTGCTCCAGAATGATTTGGATTGCTCCGGTGCTTGCGCGGTATTGACGCATTTCTACTTGCCGAGCACTCGCGATGGATACGACTTGGCACTGCGTAATTTGACGTCGTTATCAGGAGTCTCTGCGTACCACGGTGTTTCAATAACACCTGTTTCACGGGCCTGACTTACTTCGGATGACGCGCGACTTCTCGTGCGTGTCTATTATTCCTAATCTCTCGGGGGCGTATGCATCAGTGCGTGTCTCTTTCTAGAGATTCACTTCTTCCGATTCTAAATCAGTCTTTATACAGAGACCGGGTCATCTCACAATCCTGTTGGCGTGTGAATGTCGGCTTGTGCCATACTGTGAGAGTAGCTCTTTTTCCTGATAGACATCGTTGGCTCACTTACAGACAAAATGGGGCAGCAGCATTTATTCGGACCGGTGCATATGTGGTCTAGATACGCATGGAATATTTCCTGGTCACTTCATCACACAGGCATTCGGATAAACATGAGCTATAAGTAATTCAAGCGTCAAAACGCATCTACCCTGCATCTTTCCAGACCTTTGGCCCAGTCTTACGATGTTCGTTATTTCCAATTAGCATGGGTCACGACACACAGCAGACCCTGCACAGTGATAACATGTTTTGCGCCGTTGATGCGACTATATCGACCGCTATCTTGTCTTCCTCACCGTGAAACGCTCCTGCGAGAACAGGGCCGACGATCGTCCCGAAGAGGTGAGATTCGCCCCACGCAGCGGAGGCTTTCTTCTCTATGTGTGCACAAGCTTACCGTTTGCTCACCGTCCGTGCAGTCCGCAGGGTCCGGCCGCGGGGTTCTTGCTGAAGATCCGCCTCTCGCCCCGTCTAGTCATATCAACCTCAGGCATCGACTAGACACGGCAGTGATTTGGGCGCGGAGGCAGTTCATCTGCTGGTAGTAGGCTTCCACTCCGAACATCCGTGTTCCTTGCTGTTCCAGATTCGCGGTGTGCCAGCGATATCATGCAGCCCGCTTCCCGAAGCTCGACCGCCACCCTTATCTTGCACAGCCTCTATTTCCATCCCTGCGTGCATTTTGCAATTGGCGTTTTTTGCTGGTTCCGAGGTGAGCCCTGCCTACATAGTATGTGCTCCGGATTGTCGTGTTGTCGAGATGTTAATCTCTGCATTCGCAAGGATAGCGAAATCCCCGCCTCGTATCGGCGTACGAGTTCATCCGAAGAACCGATGAAGCTGCTCCCCGAGACACCGAATCTTGCGCCAGGATGCCCTGGCCCCAAAGAGCAACACATCGTATCTCCGGCCCAGCACCAGCGATCCGATTCCCCCACAGCCGCGTACGCCCGGGCCTGGCTCGCAGATACCAACTACGGCATGTTGCCTCTTACCTTGTTATGAAGGCCGGAGGCATGGAAGGCCGTCGTACGGCCGGACTTGTAGCGCGACATCCTGATACCCCGTCGTGGGCTGCGCGCCTCGAGCCACCTCGGCGCCTGAAAGCGGAGATGGAGGTGCTTCTGGCCGCGATGTGCGGCGAACGTTCGTGGTTGGTATGCAGATGGCGATCTAGCCCGCTTCGAATTATGGAGTCGGACGGCACTGCGATCCTGCGAAGCGGGCATCGACTGCGGAATGCAGTGTGGCCAGTGCTCATGAAATTCGCGGCGCAGAAGCTGCTTTCTGCCCATAGCCCGCATGCGCCCCATGGTGGCTCCCTTTGCCCTGGGCCCCACACCAGTGTCCATCTGCGATGCATCACCATTCTTGGTATCGCCACTGCGTAGCATCCCGAATCTCGACGAGGTGGGGCCAGTGCAGCGTTCTGCTCCGTCCACCTCCGCACAAGATGTTCGTGACTTCGTTGGGCTTTCATTCCCCTCATTTCGCTTATGTGTGTATAGGCACGACGCACCGAACTCGTGAAACTCGTCGTCTGGGTTCTAGTGTTATGGTGTTACGCTCGTGCAGGTCTTCCGCAGACCCCACACGCTTCGCTTCTCCCATTCATTGATATCGGCGACTTGTAGTAGCCTGACTGTACGCTCTTCAGATCCATTGCCGATGCCATCATCGTGATTGACAGATAATTTCACCCACAGGAGGCACTGCGGACCGAATCCACGTCGCCATGCGAAGGTTGTGCCTCTGCTGCATGAATCTCAACATGGACCCTCGATTGGACCTTCCGAGGAATCTAGGCGACTACACGATGGCGTTTGAGTCGGTCTCGAACAGGGGCATGCAGGATTCTGGCGTTAATATCGCGACTGGGGCCTTGTTATCGATCAGGTATCTCAATGGGCCATCCATCCTTCGCGATTGGAACTCCTCACCTGCATGCCGCTGCGTGCGCAGGACGCATCGCTCGTCCAGTGGTTCGTCGGTACGTCTCCATTTGCTGACGGGATCGCCTGTGTGGCTGGGAAGCTCATCCACCTAGGCTTATCCCGCGTGGCACCACCCATGATGCAATATTAATGCCCACGCTCGGCGCGTCATCGAAGCCCAGGGCACCATCTCGACATCTCATTGGGCCGATTGCCTCGTTCGGCGCATCCCACGCTCATTTCCGGGCCAGCGGCCACCTTGCGCCCGCAACGCAGGCCATTGGTTGGTTGTGCGACCCCACGCTCGCGACGTTTGGGCCGGACGTTCCCAGTCCGATCGTCATCGCTTCGCGCTCCTGGCAGGCCTCTCGATCGCGTGAGCTGCAGACGCGTTCTCGAGCACTGTTCTCCATTCAGCGCTGGCGACAGCTGTGGGCGCGCCTTGGCCTCCCAGGGCTAGTCTCACACCCGACCGTGCTTGGCCGTCCGCATGTGCAGCAGGATGTCTTCTTATGCGTCGTGTTTTCCTAGGAATGCGGCTGAGCTTGCCCCAACCCTTCGCTTCTCCTTCTGCCATGATCACTGTCCTGGTAAGTCGTTCGCCCGTGGTGACCGATACCCGCCCGGCCACGACGGACTCTGAGTATGGGCGACCCAGTGAGCGGCAATATTCACAGACAGACAGCGTCTGGCGTTTGATTGAAACGCAATCCATCGGTCAAAGGACGGTTGTCTTCCATGGAAGCCATGCCTCAGGTTCTCGAGCCGACCGGTGACCCTTCGATGTCTTTGTGGCTGTCGTGTGCACTGGAGGCCGGCTCTGTCTTGCTCAATACAGCAGTTGCTAAAACCACAATTGAAATCTCGATGGCCCCCGGACATCCCTGCGGCTGCGCATGTTACGCTTCTCGGTGATTGACCTTGTATGAGTACTTGAGTAATTGAACGGTTCACTGACGCGCCTTCCTCGTAGGTTCGCTAGAAGCGGCGTAGCGCTCCACACTGTACGTCGAAGTACTTACTCTCCGACTGCAAGACAGCTGGGTATTGCTATACACTGCCTAGCCAAGCGCCACAGCGCCAGACCGATCATGTTTTTGCGTCCGGATGAAGCCCTAAGAATACTGTATCTGTATTATCTCAAAATCCGCGGTGGGGTTCGCGTCCAAGCCTACAAAGCTGCGCGCGATCAGGGCGGAATCCCCGCACGCCCGCAGCCTGAGCTGACCGCCCTAGCATGGCGATACCGGGCACTTCTGGCGATTCGCACCCGCGTCCCTCCCGATGCGCGATCCGACGGGGATATGTGATCGATGCGCCAGCCTCGTTGGGCGCCCATAACTGGTTCCGCGTTCCGCTCTGAGAGATCGCGTGGAGATCAGCTGTTGCAGCGCCTGTATGGCTGCTGGCTTCTGCGTATCTGCAGCTGCAGCTGCTTGATTATCCTGTCATCGTCCTGGGCGCTGCCGCCGATAATCGAGGCGCCTCTGGTGCGCAGTGCTTGGCCGTATCGATCGAAGCTGCTGGACAGGCACCATATGCCTGCAGGATCAGTGATCAGGGATCCAACAACCCTCTGGTAAGTACAAATTGTTTCAGGCGGTGGAGGGCCCGTTCGAATTGCAGATGCATTCCGGTATGTGGTAAGCTGCGTGGTCTGGGAAGTCGGATGCCAATATTCCTTCGCATGCCTGTCGTGTATTGTATGGTGCGTTTTGGGCACAGGTGGGTCTGATGGGATACTCATGGCGTGTCTTCAGAACTTAGTCAGATAGACTGCGACGCGCTGGGGCGTACACATATTGCGATCAGGTGGAGTACATTTGAGTTAAACACATCACATCCGTCTTCCTGCAGGACTTGATACCTGTCTTCGAAGCCTCGAGACGATGCACGTTCCGTCCTGACCAAGACTGTCGTCGTCAACTTAACGCACGGTGTTCTTGCTGCCAATGCACGGGAGATATGGTCTATTCATTCATAACGGATTTCCATGTAACGTGTTCACCTTTTCCAAGGCTGCGCGCATAACTACATGGGTCGAATGCAATTCTGTGTAGGTCCGAGTGCGATGAGCAGTACACAACGCACCGACTCGAGCGAGCCATCTCGTCTGCGGCACGCATCAATCAAGCTGAGCATACGCATATTGAAGCATCCAACGTGACATGACGGTCGGGACATGTTTGATTGCCTGATCAGTGCTCATCGCTTGTGAGATTTGAATCTGGCGTTCCGTATGCGCGCGGTCAGATTCCGGCATCCACAATTTCAAGTCATTATTCCGTGTCTGTCGCAGCGGGTATGTCGTTTCGGAAAGCTCGTGGTTCCATGTCATGCACAGCGTTTTGATGCTGCACGAAGATCAAGTCACATTGAATACGTCAGCCGCTATGTAAGTTTCTCGTCCATCATACCCATCATCAACGCCCGGTGCGGCCACCTAATACTTATTAGTCCTCATACGTAGCTTCCCTTTCACTCGAGTTTCCTCACCTGACTTGGTAGGCCCCAATCATCCACAGCGCAAGCCATGTCCGAGTCCGCGTCGAAAGCCGTCGTCGTGTTCTGTGCGTCCTCCCTGGGCCGACAGCCCGCGTATGTGCACGCAGCACAATGTGCGTCTGCTCGCTCGGATCGTGGCTCCCAACTGACGTGCCGCTATGTGCGCATATATGACTGGCTGCAGCTCTCGGACGAGCGCTGGTCGCAGCTGGTCGGCCGTTGGTCTATGGCGGGGGAACAAACGGAATCATGGGTGCGGTGTCTGACGCGGTGCTACAAGCGGGTGGGCAGGTCACCGGCGTCATGCCGTACGCGATGGTCGTCGCGGGAGGTGAGGGCGAGCAGGGCCAAGGGACTGGTGAGCCTCCACGCTTGTCGGATCGCGGTGGGCGGAGCAAGGTACGTCTGTGTGGTGCATCGTGCTCGTGTGGGTCCTCATGCGTCCACGCACAGGTCGAGACGGCGAGCGAGATTCCTGGCTTATCACGGAGTCCGCTAACGGAGGCGTGCAGATCGTCGTGGACTCGATGCACGAGCGCAAGATGGAGATGGCCAGGCGGTCCTCTGGGTTCGTGTGCTTGCCTGGAGGGTATGGCACGTTTGAAGAAGTGAGTGGACGCGGATATGGATTGCCAGCGACCATGCGGGCGTTCCGCGTCTGACCTCCCATGGACCCACAGATACTAGAAGCCATTTGCTGGGAGCAGCTGGGCATCCACGAAAAACGTGCGCAGTCCTGTTTTTGCGGGACCCTGGTGGAACTCATCGATGTCCAGCTATCATTGTTCTCAATGTGCTCGGGTTCTTTGATCCCCTGCGACAGCTGGTGCGAAGAGCCGTACAAGAGGGATTTATCGCGCCGACAGGTGAGCACCTTGTGCGCTTCGTAGAGGGCCCGCCCCAGCACGATGCACACGAGGGCTTCGACTGGGGGAAGGCAGCCATCGAGGCTCTGCATGAGTGGCGTCCGCAGAAACGCGCGCATGCGTACGATTGGACTGTACGGCGCGGCGTGGATGGAGAGACGAGCAGACGCGACGCGATAGAGGCATCGTAGCCTTGAACTAGAAGTGTCCACAATTCAACGAGTGCTGTTTACCGTGTGCTGCCCGTTTTGCCACACCCAATGCTTGAATCATGCGATTGCTAGGCTGCTCCGATAGATCAATATTCTGTTTCACGAAACGGCAGCGCCATCCTGGAGGGAACAAGCTGAGTACTGGCAGGATCCTCTCCCTCTCGCTTATTTGTCTTGTCATTATTCTTCAGCGCGATGCGGTTGATGATCCACTTGGTGCCTGTCACGCCATTGCAGGATCAGTAATCAAGTTCTCGTTTTTGCAAATCCCTGCAGACTCTGCTTTGGATGTGCATTCCGATGTTAACTTGAAAATACCCATATGAGCTACATAGCCCCGAAATTCGGGCGGTATTCTCTCACATGTCCCATGCATGTTCAGTTGTGTGTTTCTGCCATAGCATTGATATCCTGCAGCTGATGTGACTCGTGCCTAACCAGACGAATGTAGCCGAATAAAGAGCACACCCAAGGCGCAACCAGGCAAGCCTGAATAATATAAGATACGCTGACGACGACGCCTAATGATAACATCTGGCTTATAAGATTTGGATCTGGTTTCAACTTGTTCCATTACTTACGTGATGGGGCATGTCTTCCGGTGTGCTCGAGCCACTACTAGGTCTGTGCTGAACTGCGCAACGAATTATCAGGTTGTCATGTTGATACCAATCACCAGACACGTAAGTCTCCTCGTCGATCATTGTGGCCTCCCACCATCCTCCAGATCCATGCGTACGTTGACCGTGACTAGTAGGGACCCGCGCTACTGTGCCCTGCAAGCCCAGTCTCGGCCGTGTACGCTGGCAGCATCAGACCGCCCGCACGTCCAGTCGAGTCCACTCCGGAGTCCGCGGCGAGTGGATGGATACGGTGCTAGGGGCGGGCGCAGAGGCCACCGGCATCACGCCATATGCGAATGGGCATCGCGGGCGGCGAGTTTGCATCTCGATAAGAGTGCAGGAACCGAGGAGCCAGTCCGGCTGCGCTGCCGGACGGGTCAAGGTATGCCTCCGATGTGCCGTATGGCCATGTGGGTCCTTATGGGTCCGTGGCAGGGTGGAAGGGCGAGCCGCCTGTGTGTGGTGCGAAGTCCGCTAACCGGGGCGTGCAGATCGTCGTCGGCTCGATGCACGGGCGCAAGGTGGGCCCGGGGATGGCGAAGCTGTCCTCTGGGTCTGTGTGCTTGCCCGGAGGGTATGGCACGTTCGAGGAAGTGGGCGCGGACATGAGACGGTTCCGTTTCTGACCCATCGTTGACCCACAGATACTAGAGGTGATCTGCTGCGGCAGATGGGCATCCACGAAAAACGTGCGCAGGCCTGCTTATACTGAACCCTGGAAGAACTAACCGCTGTCTGTCTAGCTGTCGTTGTCCATGGCTTCTTCGACCCCCTGCGACAGCTGGTGCGAAGAGCCGTGCAAGAGGGATTTATTGCGCCGGCAGACGAGCGCTCCGTTGAGGGGCCAGCATAATGCGCATGAGAGCTTCGATTGAGACGAGGCCGCGATTGGCGGCGACACTAGACGAGTGGCATCCGCAAAACGGACCTACATGTATGACTGCACCCACCGTACGGCAGGCCGTGGACGGAGAGACGAGCAGACGCGACGCGATAGAGGCATCGTAACCTTGCATGTTCATGCATCCATAGAACAACCACGACATCCAATGTCCAATCTGTGTAATTAGTTAGGCTTTCGATTTCCGGTCCGTAAATGGCGGTACCATCCCGCAACCACCCCTCCTCCCCCTCCCTCCGTCCTCTGAAATTGCATTCCACAAGTAATGGGACGACCGCATTGTCCTCCGGGTGTTCGAAAAAGTCCAACAGCGCCCAGCCCCTAATCCGCGCTTCCTCTGCTGCCTTCTCTGCATCTCGCTGTGTGTCCCCGCCCAGCATATCCAGCAACCACTTGCCCAGACGTCCGTTGACGCCCTCCACACCCAGCCCAAACTTTGGCCAGCCGAAGCCCCGCGCGATGGTGGGCGGGAACGCGAACGGGACAGAAGACGCGGAGAAGAAGCTGATGGCAAGCGTCGGGAACGCCGGGGGCTCCGCCCCCCGCGGGCGCACGAGCACCGCCGTCGCGAGCGCGGTCTTCTCCGGGATGGACAGGAACGACGGGATATTGTACCTGCCGCGCGTTAGCCCACCGCACGCACCCGCACCCGCACCCGCAGACACAGACACAGACGCAGACGCACCAGTCCTGCGTGCGCACGAGCGTGTCCTTGCACTGCCACGCGAACCCCGTCCTCGCGCTGTCGGGCCACGGCCCCGGGTGGATGCCGAGCCCCTCGCGGCCGCCCTCCCACCCCGCGCCGTCCCCGCCGAAGCGGCTGAAGAGCACGGCGCGCCCGCGCACCTCGCCGAGGCGCGGCACGCGGTTCTCGAGGAACCACAGCGCGCGGCCGCCGGGCGCGGCGAGGAGCTCCGCGCGGACGAGCGCGGAGAAGAGCGCGGGCGAGACGGACGCGTAGTCCTCCTGCTTGATGGACATGACGAGGGTCTCGCGGCGCGTCGCGGGGGCGGTGAGGAACGCGTGGATCGTGGCGAGGATCTCCTGGAAGGGCGCGCGCTCGGGGTAGAGCCCGTGGTAGGCGATCAGGCGGCCGTCGACGACGGCGAGCCGGACGTCGAGCACGCGGATCCCGGAGTGGAGCTGTACGTCCAGGGGGGTGGTCAGGGATTGGCATTGTGAGATCGGCCAGCCGTACAGCGCCATTCTGCGGAGGACTGTTAAGGCGGTAAGTTCGAGCGTCCGCACACGACGTACGTGTCATGCGTCCCTTGATGAGTCTTATTCACTGTATGGTTCTGTCGTTCATAGATTGCTCACGTACCGGGAAGAAGCAAGGATGAGAGTGGGAGCGAGTCGGGCAACTCAGACAAGAATGAGGCCAAGTCTCGACGGGGCAGAATTGTCAGTCGGAAATGCTTCCGAGATATCTACAGAGAAGGTATGTCAGGAATGTTCACAATGAAACGACCAGTGTGAAATGCAAGACTCGAAGGGTCCGGATATTCTACGATGTGACATACGGCCCGTGGAACTTACCCTACTACAGTAGATTCGCCACGGACAGTTGTCGGCGACCTTGACGACCTTCCAGGTCGCCGCCAAGGACATGGGTAGGCGCACAGTAAAGCCATCTGGTGAGACTTGCCACTCCTTCTCCCCGGAGAGAGAGGCGGTCAGAGGTTACGGACAGTTCTGTGGTGATGCACTGCGAAGGCAAGACGGTGAGATGGTCAGTATGCTCGGGGGCCCATATTGCAGACAAGAGCGGGGGTATGTTGAGCACGGTGATTCGCTTCATGGCTCGTCGCTGCGCCCCTGCGGTGACAGCGGTCAGTGCAGTGCCGGGCGCGTGACGCGGGTGTCGCCTGCCGTCACACGTCTGTGACTGAATACACGCGTCTCGTCACGCGTCTCCCCCTCAACTGACCATGTCAGACGCGGCAGGAGCAGACACAGCAGGTGCGTGACAATCCGCGGCCCCTCTTCGCCGCCAGACACCCGCTGCAACAGCTTCTCGTTGCTTCCGCACACGACGTCCGACATTTCGCCACTCTCCTCCGCGGCGTCAACTTTTCAAACGTGAGTACGCCGGGATATTTCATTCTTCGCAGAAGATGTCTATCACATCCAGCGAGCAACAGTCACCATCGCGGAATCGGCTTTACCATCACCGTCGAGAGTCCCGCACGCTGCTCGGTGAGAACGCACTAGTCCTGCTCCCCACACCTGCATCTAACGCGAACAAACAGCGACCGCATTTATCGTCTCAGACATATTCGACGAGTTCACATACAATCCAGACGCAGACGACTCTGCTTCCCAGCCCTCGGCCAGCCAAGACCCGCCTGCGCCCTCCCACACCGCGCTCGAGATCCCGCTGAACACCTCGTCGAGTGTCTCAATGTCTTTGGCACAGCCAACGCATCCTCATCCGCCACCAGTACCAATACAAGCAAGTACCGCAGGTACCGCCGCGACGGCGCCGCGGATAACGACGAGCACGGCGACGAGGACCCCCGCTCGAACGCGACCATAACGGCCGCATCGAGCATTACTTTGGTTCGGAGAAGGGTACGGGCATGCGTCTCTCGTACGCGGGCGCAGGAAACCCGCTCGTCCTCCTAATGTGCGCGCAACATCGCTATATGCGCCGCCTCCCTCATCCGTTGCCCCATCCGCAGATCGGACGAGTCTGACGGGCCCACCGCGACGTGCGAGATCACCACGTTCGACCCAGAGCCGCACCTCGACCTGCCGTTCGAGGCAGACGACGCGTGAGTGGCGCCTGCTGCCCGCGCCCCCTCAGCTCACCGCCGCGGCGCCACAGGATCCTCCGCATCATCCTCAAGGTTAGCCGCGCATGTCCTCCGCACGCGCTCACGCTAACGCGCGTGCGCACAGTCCACCTGGCTCCGCGATGCGCTCTCCGAGCTCGACCCCTCCTGCGAGAAGCTCACGATCATCGGCAACCCCCCTCCGCCCGCCGGCAAGGCCGCGCGCGCCCCCGTCCCCCGCCTCAGGCTGCACGCCGCAGGGACGTTCGGCAGCACCGAGGTCCGTCTCGCCCGCTGCGCAGCGCTCCGCTGACCTGACCTGCCCACCCCCATCGCACCGCAGATGGACTACCCGAGCGACAAGGAGGTGCTCGAGTCGTGCGACTGCGAGGAATCGGTGAGCTTCAGCTACCGCTTCGGCCACATCTCGCGCGCGCTGCGCGCACTCCAGAGCTCGACGAAGACGTCGCTGCGGATAAACACGGAGGGCCTGCTCAGCCTGCAGCTCATCATGCCCGCGCCGCGGCCTGGGGGCGGCACGGCGCAGAGTTTTATCGAGTTTCGGGTACGTGCGTTCCGCTGTGTCGCTGGACGGGCGGCGGGCTGACGGGCGTGCCAGTGTCTGCCATTGGAGGAGGGCTCGTAGTCTGTATGCGACTAGCCTTGCTGTTTATACCGCTTCCGCTGTATCAAGCTGTTCAGCCCTGCGGCTGCGCACTGCGTCTGATGGCGCTTTGACCGGAGTGCCCATCTCATTTGTGCGGAATAGGACATCAGCATCGCTGTATTTCTAGTACGCCACAGAGCGCTCCCAGCTACCGCATGTACTACTATTAGATTAGCCCGTCGAGGAAGTCACTGTTTGCTTTGCGAGCTTTTGGAGGCGGAGGCACAGGCGAAGACGTCGTCTTTGTCTCCGGCAGGTAGTCCGCAATGATCGAGTCGAACGTCGCCGCAGGTCCAGGGGCTGCGCGCACACGACAGTCAGCCAGCCGCGAACGCAGGAAAGCAGCACGACATACCCGGCATGCGCGCCTTCACCGACGCCTCGAGCATGCTCGACACGATGAGCCGCCGCAGCGCCGCGCCGTCGAGCGGCGGCGGCTCCTTCGCGGGGGTCGCAGCCGCCCGCTCCGTCCTCTCAGGTGCAGACGGCTCCCGGAACGTTCCCAGCGGCCCACTCGCCTTCCCTAGGTACGCAAGGACGTCGCCCTTGGTGAGCATCCCGCGCACACCCGTCCCGGCGATCGCGTCCGCCTGCCCGATGCCGTTCTCCGCGAGCAGCCGCAGCACCGACGGGAACAGCGGGCGCGCGTGCGTCGGGTGCACGGGCTCATGCTGCGGGGCGGGTGTAGGGGACGGCGCGGGCGCGGGCGCGGGGGGTGCGGGCTGGGCGTCTTGTACGGATGCGCGCGGCGGCGGCGGCGGGGCGGCGTCGGGGGGCGCCTGGAGGTTGGAGATGTCGTCGCCCTCCTCGGCGATAAGCGCAATGGGCCTGCCGACGGGGATGTTTTTCGTGCCGTCTGGGAGCTGCGTGGGCGCGGGGGTGAGCACGTTGAAATGGAGCGACGAGGGTGCGCGGGGCGCACCAGGATCTTGCCCATGACCCCGTCGTCGGGGGCCTCAACGTCAATCGTCGCCTTGTCTGTCTCCTGCGGGCGATGCGCGCGTTCGTCAGCGGGGGGCAGTGGGAGAGGAGAGCAGGCGGCGTACAATCTCGAGGAGCACGTCGCCTGCGGCGAACGCCTCGCCCTCCTTCTTCTTCCACGACGCGATGCCGCCCTCCGTCATTGTCGGCGACATGGCGGGCATCTGGAGGTTCGTGACGGCCCGCCGTGCGGACGTCGTCTGCAGCCCTGTCCGACGTGGAACGTCAGTCAGACTTCAGAGAGTCCCCGGAATGCGCGGACTTACATCGTTGGCTTGTTGACGATCGTGTAGCGGTCCTAGAGAGCTGGCGGATGGACTGCATCATGAGCGAGCGAGTCCGAGTGTAGTGACTGTAGTCCGTGTGGAACTTGTATGGGACGACACACGTGATCTGCGGGAGGCGTCGGGTGGAAAACATTCTCTCAACCAAGCCCAAGATGATTAAGACTAGGGTGTGCTAATATACAGATCTACAGTGCAGTCCAACTCGTCGAAAGCGTATAATAACAGTTACAGAGACCATGATCAGCGACAATACATATGAAGAAAGATATACTCTAGCGCGATATTGACAGTTTTCGGCGTATCCTCACAACTCCGTCGACGGTCGCCTGGGCGGGGGCCTCAGTCCCTGATTGAACCTGAACAGGCCCACGGTGTTGCCAAACCCGGCCATGCACAGCGACGAATTGCACACGAAAGGCGAGACGCGCGTGAAGTGCAGGCGGGGGACAAAGTAGTCGCTCCGCCGACTCTTCGGCATCGCCACGCTGATGCGTCCCGAAGCCGTCGGCCCAGGCCTGCCGTTCGCCCGGGGCTCGGCGGCGCCCATGCGGCTCAGCGCGGCCAGGGGCGACGCCTGCATGCGCGAGTCGGCCGGGTCGAACGTCCACAGCTCCCAGCGCCCGAGCGCGGAGGCGGTCAGGCCCTGCGGGGACTCCATTGTCGCAGAGACGTCTCCGCGGCCCTTGACGAAGGGCGGGCGCGGTCTGCGGCGGATCCCGACGATCTTGTCGTCCACGACGTCCCAGCTGCCGCGCTCGAAGGTCGCGTCTGCGACACGGACGACGACGAGGCTCTGCCAGATCGACGGGTGCGCGTGCGACGCGAGGAAGTCGGTGGCAGGGGTGACGTCTTGGGGGCCGAGAGGGTGTCCGTCGGAGTCGTCGAAGTCGGAATTGAGGAAGACGGTGTCGAAGGTGCGACGGGTGCCGTCCTTCTCCGACGCTCGGCGGGAATGGAAGCCGTGGCCGGACACTGGGAACATGGACGCACTCAGGCTGGTCGTGGAGGAGACGGAGGACAGTCTGGAACGTGAACGCGTAGGCGTGTTGGTGCCGTTGGTGGAGAGAGACACGACGCTCCCGCTGCGCGATCTGTGGCCCAGCAGCCCGGAGCGGGCGATGTGCTGAGGCTGGTTGCGGGGACATGAGCAACTGCGTGTCGGTAAGGTCAGATGTGCACGATAGAACAACACTACATGATTGACGGAGAACGAGAGCAGGAAGTTCTCCGCAGGAAGCTCTCCACAGGTGGGACATATTTTCGTGTGCACCGGTGTAATGCGCAAACCACCGATGTCGCCGAACGGCTCGTCCAGGATGGAGATGCACTCCTTCGACCGGCCGTCCCAGAGAGAGACGATGCCAGCCTGCGTTGCCGCAGAAACGAGGAGGCGGCGCTCGCCGTTGAGCTCAGTGTTGCACACATGGGCTTTGCTGACTAGATCTAAAGGGTTCCCTGCATTAATGCAGCACTCGTGGGCGAGCAGCTCATCACGGCCGTCGGTGCTGCATAATTCTAGCGTCCCGTCGTCCAGTGAAAATCCAACCAACAGGCCTTCATCAGCCTGTACTGGTAAGAGCATCGACTTGACAACTGAAGTCGAGCGTGTAGGTGTGATGTATCTGGGGTTCGCAAATGACTCCAGATCCCAGCTGACGGCAGCACCGTTCTCGTATGTTGCGAACAAGCGCACAGGAGAGTCTGAAGGAGAGCTCCGAGCCGACGAAGCCGACGATGGAGGACTGGACTTGGGAGGATGCGCAAAATGTAGATTGGTGACGGCGCATGTACTGTCGAGAGATAGATGGGGCAATGATTTGATTTGGTCTTTGCTGACAAGCCAGACCGCAATGTCACCAGTGCCGGTGCCCGCGGCACAAAATGTGCCGGCGTCATTGAGCGCCAGAGCTGTCAGGGCGGTGGACGCCGAAGGGGTGCTTGCACTCCCCAGGAGGATCCCAGAAGTGTCGATCGTGGTGTAGGTTTGCAGCTCGGCACGCCAGATCACGAACTCGTTTTGCAGGCCCACGGTAGCGACGACCTTGCCGTTCGTGCTCGCCGCAATGAGGTCTACATCCGTCGGAAACGCCCGAGGCAATGTGGTGAAGGAGACATCGCCATCAACGGAAGACAGCTCATCTCCACTCGATTCATCCGGCTCTGGGCGGTTGCGCTGGGCTTCTAGAAGCTCTGCATCTTTGAGGAGGTAGAGGAGAAGGCCATACAGCATGAGCGTGGTGACGACGATCGGCATGATTACGATCCTGATCATCCACCACACGGGTCGCCCTGTGCGACCCCACAAACGCGAGAGCTTGGTCCAACGAGGACGCGAAGGTTTCTCGTCCATCGCGGGTTGCTCCTTCCCCGACCCATCGTCATTAAGCGCGAGAACGAGGATGGTGGGCGACTCGACACGGACATGAACGAGAGCATCGTCCGCGGGATTCAACAGTTGCCAGATATGGTACGCGGGCGACAAGCGGTCGGCAGCAGCAACCTTGTGAAGTTGCGCGAGCGCACCGTGTGGAGAGGAAGTTCGGGCCGCCACCTTATTCTGGCCGGGAGATGGAGATGTCGCATAGTAGAGGGTAGCTGTGATCGCTAAGAGCTGGGGGAGACGCTATTTAGCCCAGTAATCCACCTGACTGCTATGAAAGGGCCTACCAGAAGTAAACTAAGGTTCTTCGCGGGACGCCCACGAAGCATGCTCTTGGTGGCAGCAACGGCTTTACCCCATGTGGTTTCTGGTGCCCTCGTCGCTCCTTTGCTTGAATCACCCAGACTTTGGGGCGCTAAACTGGTGTTCTGTCGCAACAGCTCATCCAGCTGCGATACGCTTTGGCTCAACGTCACGTAACAGAAGGACTAAGAAGACTCACTTCGAGACGCTGAATATCAATTGACAAGACGGTGACGAAGAAAGTGTGGACCAGGAACCAGTGCGCCACGAGAACCACGATTGAAAACGCACAGAACTGGCGAATGGCACCACTAGCAAAGAACGCAATCACACCCAGAACGCTGTTATATGAAACGACCTTCAGTGTATTGGATGTGCCTGCGCGGCTAAGCCCCTGAGCGATACGCTCCTTGACGGGCAGGGATATGGAGGTTTTCAGGACGGCGTCGACCTACCGAACGAATTCAGGATCTGCATATATGCGGCAGGATTTACAGCTTACAATGTGGAACATGTTCTCAACTCCGATAAATATCACGATGATCGGAAATAGCTCCCTATAACGGATGTCAGCCTGAACTATTCATAGGGGATCAGCGAGACACATACCACGGAACCATAGTAACTCTGAAACCGACTAATGCACACACGCTAACACTTGTGATAGTGCTAACCAAAATCTCGACAATGCCGGTAATCGCCAACCCAAAACGCGAATGTACCGTATCCATATGCCTCATCGCTGCTGCGCAGTACACGAAGAAAACAAAATACGCCACGTAGCAGAACGCAGAAAGGATAGAGAAGCGACTCTGGGTAGAATGAGTCTTGTCATACTACGAGAATTTCCAGATTCAGCTTCAGCGCAAAGAGCATTACACAACGACAGGCTCACCTCCAGAGCTATAAGTCGCGGAGTTTGTGCCTGAACGATGAGGTCGCCGCTGTAGCCGGCAGCTTCTTCCAAAACACGCAACCACTCATAATGGCCTACGTTCCCGACGCAGTCCTTGTCCGGCAGAAAATATGTGAGCGCGAGGAAAGACGCAGCTACGATGTCCGTGGAGGTGGGATCACGAAGCTCTCGGCCGGCCAGCACCATATCGCGCGTGATAGCAATGCCGGAGGCAGATACATTGAGCGCTGAATTCAGAGTGTCCAAAACATCCTTGTCAGCAGATAATGTCTGTTCGTCATAGTTCCAGAATGCCAGCGGACTCAAGGAGAAGCATGGCCCACTTGGCGTCCTGAGGCAGCGGACACCGCGCGACGTCAGGGTGTCCGAAATGCGTCGTTGTACTTTGAGCGCGGATAACAGTGTGTTTCGGTCAAGAGCCCCTAAACCTTCTTCTTCCGAGACGCTGCCTATAAGGATGCTCTCGGCACGAAGTATGCCCTCCATTCCGCACCGTGCTCGTGCGACCGAGTCCTCGCGCACTCGGATATTGCTGTGTCCTTCCCATAGATGGCGTAGGTCGTGTTGCGCAAAGTAGCTTGAAATGTCGTCGGGGGTCAAGAACGAGTCCAAGACGCGTAACGTGAACCCGGTGAAGAAGTGTGTGTCGGACGAGGAGTAGATGGCTACGGCCGGAGATAGGAGTGCTGTGATGACAACGGAAGACACCAAGATGAGTCGGATCTGATGGGTAGCGCAGTGACTGCAGAAATATATCAGGAATAGGAACCACTGCGACAGACAGCTCTGTACGACGTACATTCCAAACCTGTGGAAGAACTTGATTCCGAACGCGCGGGCGCGCTGCAAGACTATGCTCGGGTAGGCATACATGCCGGCGCAACTGCTGAGAGGACTTGTAACCGATACGGAGGATGGATATGTTGTGTGCCGCAGGGGAAAGCAATGGACATGTGCGAGGGGTGTGGCTGTCGGGGGACAAGACATGTCTCAGCGCCCCGCGATCGCCTCCTGAGTGCTGGCCGGAATCGACACAACACGTAAGACATACCGTGAAGGCAATCCGAGATATCTCAATGCCAGCGAACAAGCAGAACATCGTTGACAACGGCCTAAGCGGTCAAATTTCCCATCATCTGTCGCCGAAGTCGTCCACGTACGTGCACAGTCTGAGTCTCGACGCTCGCAGTCCACGGAATAAACAGGTTTATTGCTTACTAATTGGATTACAACTTGCTTCATACATTTATAAGTAACTACATGAACCCCATCTCCAACAATTTATAATATCTCAGCGAATGATCACTCTAGGCATCGCCATGTATGATCAGAATATTGTAAACAGCCTGTGCCTGTCGAGGCAACCCAAACCGCTATTCATGTCAAACAGTCTAGCCAAGACAGTACCTCGCACCCGAACAGTGCCAAATATCGTCTGAAGAATACCATCCCAGCTTTTTCTGTTACTGGTGGGCCATCACCTTGTTGTGAATACGCACAGCCGAGCGCCCTTGATTGATGCATATTGATGATTTGGAGGTTGATGCCGTCCTGACGGGACCATGGCGCGCAGCGTTGTGATACGAAGTTCGTCAAGCCTCGCGAGGGTGTTTAGCTTTTCAACGAATCCATGGCGAGACACGCGCACGCCCTTGCGAATCCGAGGGGAACGGAAGACGTCGCCAGTCTCTTGTCTACAGGTAGAGCAGTAAGTCAGCGGACCACAATCGAAGAAGACACGAGACACTGTACATACCGTATTGATCCAGCGTTAGCGTTACTTGAGGTAAAGCGAACAGCGCCTTCACCTTCCGAGTGAACCCGGGCCAAGGTGTCATCCGTATATCCATCGCAGTGAACAGATCTGCAGCAGAGAAGGTAAGAGCAAACAAGGATTATGTTTGTAGTAGTCTTTCGTTTCTGTGGTTGAGATATAACCTATGCCCTCAACATCAACTGAAAACTTCAGCGATCTGCGACGTTTAAAATTCAGACATAGAAAGCCCATCGTTGAGGAGATATCATAAAGTGAAACTTGCCTGACGGCTTACGCACGCCCAATCTGTTATTTCGGCGATTTATTGGGCTAGACGACGGAGTCTCTACCAGTCACTTGTAGAACCAAGGCTCCATTCCCAGTCCGTCACGGATTTCGTATAATGGCCACAAAACGGCGCCATGCTCCTGTCACCTGTTCAAGTCCATCAGCAGCATAAGACTTCATTCGATGACCGACAACACCTATAGGCTATGGCTGATATCGATAAGCTTTTACAGTGTGCCTGTTAGGTCCTGTGATGGAACAGACTAGTAGATTGATTTATATTGATATCAACCTTTGACTTACCATATATGCGCCTTTACTAAGAAATCTGGCTATCGCAGCTTCCATGCGCAGCGCGATAAAGTATTCCTGGCAGATCATGGAAGCTGTGCTTGCGGTTCTCGAGGCTGCGGAGTAGATAGAGACGCACTGCCGCACTGTGAGTCCTGTCAGTTTGCTTGTTACAATGTTAGTAGAATCGTATTGGTGGTTAGGCTTGCAATAGAAAGAATAATACAAGGCGAATACAAGGGTTGTGGCTGTAGTTCAGGGCAGGTGCCGCGGGGGCGGGTGCCGGATACGGTGATGAAACGGTCGCCAGTTGTTAGGACGCTGTTAGGACTCCTCAAGGCATCCTGGCCATCGTTACTCGCTCATACTCTTCCTCCGGCCGCTCCGTCAACAGCGAGTTTTACCGCTCTCGGTGCGTCTGCCTGAGCTGTGCATATCCGCACACCGCTAAACTGTCTTAGCCCAGGCGGTTTGAGACCGAAGTTCAGTTCGTTTGCAAAGCATCTACAACCGACCGCCTGTCGCCTCCCAAGATCATCCGTTCTGCAACTTCGCGCTTCAGCCCGTTGAACAAGGTGAGCAATTATCTGTCGTTTATTCGTGCAGTGCTGGCTTGTGAGCCCGCCCACGACCGTTGTGATACTGCGTCAAGATATGACACGCGAGCGTCGTGCAAGCAGCTACTGTCACCGTCTAGGCCCATTCGGCGCCAGAGTAGATTTCGAACCTCCGCTCATTTCTAAATCATTTCTAGTCTTCTCGTTCCCGCGATACATTAGACCTATTGGAGAGCCATGCAAACAATCAAATGCGTGGTCGTAGGGGACGGTGCGGTCGGCAAGGTTCGTAGACCGTTCCACCCAGCTGATGCATGATGATCCGAACCTCAAAGACGTGGCGTTTTCTCACACGTAGACCTGCCTTTTGATTTCGTACACCACGAACAAGTTTCCTAGCGAGTATGTGCCAACCGTGCGTCGTTTGGCCTGTCACTTTTGGTTCGTGTGACCAACATCAACGTCGTCATCCAGGTCTTCGACAATTATGCTGTGACTGTCATGATTGGCGACGACCCGTACACGTTGGGCTTGTTCGATACCGCTGGTACGCACGGTCCCCTATGTTTCCTGCCAGCGAATCTGATGGAAGTCCCTTTCCTTCCGCGTTGTGGCAAACAGGTCAGGAGGATTATGACCGTCTTCGACCATTATCATACCCGCAGACAGATGTCTTCCTCGTCTGTTTTAGCGTAACATCGCCTGCGTCGTTCGAGAACGTCAAGGAAAAGTGGTTCCCAGAGGTGCACCACCACTGCCCTGGTGTCCCGTGTCTCATCGTCGGCACACAAATCGATCTCCGGGACGACCCCCAGGTGCTCGAAAAGTTGCAGAGACAGAAACAGAGACCGGTCGCGAGTGAGCAGGGAGAACGGCTTGCTCGGGAGCTGGGCGCGGTCAAATACGTAGAGTGTTCGGCGCTGACGCAGAAGGGACTGAAGAACGTGTTCGATGAGGTGAGTACGCCTCAATGTGGAAAATATCCAACCAAGTCTCATCATTTCACAGGCAATCGTGGCGGCGCTAGAGCCCCCTGTTGTCAAGAAGAGACATAAATGTGTCATCGTTTGAAGGAGACCGTATTTCCCAGTCGCGTCTCTTAATCATGTCCACGTTTACGACCTTCGTTCCTTCATACCATGACCCGTTTCTCTCACTGCTTGTCCGCTCACAAATACGTAACAGCCCACCCGCGCCTGGTAACTACTTTTCCTTGGCTTTCTGTTTACCCGGGGGAACCGCGAACGGATTGTCTGTCGCTCGGAGCCCTCACTTACTCTTATTTTCACTGTTTGTGTAGTTCATAGTCTGCAATTGGGCATGTGGTGGGATTTAATACCCTTGAGGTGAAGGACAGCCCGTGTGGAACTTGATGGATGTCTTGAAAACTGCCTCGAGGCTCAGGGCGTCATATAGGCACGATATCTAACGCCGCTGACGTCTTGTCAATTGGCTGTGCGCGTATCTATGGTTCCGGAGTCGTTCATACGTGGCATAAATTGAAGAAGGAAATGACATCGGTGGCGTACAGAGGCAACTCGTCGTGGGCGTTAAGTACATATGTAGTTTGAACAGCTAGATAGTTCTCTACGAGTTTGTTGCAACATCTAGGAGTGGATACTGAAACAAGACGAAATTAACGCCACATACAC